>PVJN01010197.1:0-58132 GCA_004026805.1 Lasiurus borealis
TCTGAGGCGGGGGCCTGCAGCGGGGGGCGTGGTCTGAGGCGGGGGCCTGCCGCGGGGGGCGTGGCCGGAGGCGGGGGCCTGCCGCGGGGGGCGTGGCCGGAGGCGGGGGGCTGACGCGGGGGCGTGGTCGGAGGCGTGGCCAGGCGTGGCCTGGCGCGGGGAGTCCGGAGGACGCGCTCGCGGAGCCGGAGACCCGCCGCGGAGGGAGCCGGCGGCGCGCGGGGCCGGGGATCGCGGCGCCGGGAGCCCGGAGGAGCGGCTGCCGCCCGGCGCGCGGCGTCACCGGAGGCGCAGGGGGCGGAGCCGGCCCGCAGCGGCCACCCCGCCGCCGCCGCCACCGCCGCCGCCGCCGGGCTCGGCGGGCAGACGCCACCCGCCCGCGGCCGGGCACGCACGGCGCGCGCTCTCCCCGAACAATGCTCCGCGGCGCCCGGCCGGGCGGCTGGCGGCGCGGCGACCGACGGAGAGGCCGGGCGAGCGCGGCCGCGAGGTGAGCCTGCGACGCCTTCTCCGAACTCGGCCTCTTTTTTTTTCTTTTTTGTCTGGCGAGCGTGGCCGCTGGGGCAGCTGGCGGGGAGCGCGGGGGGCGGGCGATCCCCTGCCGGCGGCCGCGGGGTGACAGGCGGCCGCGGCGGGAGGACGGGGCGAGCGGCGCGCCGCGTGCGCCCGGGGTCGTGCCCGCCCGCGGTGGAGGCGCCGCGCCCGGGGCGCACGGGAGCCGCAGCGGGCTGTGTCCGAGGCACCGGATCCTCGCGTCCGGGGAAGCGGGGAAACTTTGCTTGGAGTTCCGGGCGGGGGCGCGGACCCCGGTGCGGCTCCCGCTGCTCGGTGTGCGGCTCCCGCGGCTCGGGGTGCGGCGAGACCGAAGAAGGGCTTGGGGATGGCCGGCGTGGAGACCGCCTTTCCTCCCCCAGCAGCGTTGGCCGGGGAGTGGGGAGCGGGAGGCCAGCCGGGGCGCCCGGACCCGGAGCCCGGCGGCACCGGGTGACAGGGAGTGACCAGAGGGACTGGATGGAGGATGCCTCTCTCCGAGCTGCGGCTGAGCCCTGGTGACTTACATGGAGAGTCCGGAGGGGCTGGAAGGCATGCCTTGGGCACGTATTTTTCTTTTCCATCGCTGCATTCATTTAATTGTAATGTATGTACGTACTTTTTTTTACATTTGCCTCTGCTGCGCCTTCCCCAGCCGGGACACACCATACACACACACACACACACATACCGCACCCGGACCTCTCCACTTGCAGGACCTGCGAATGGGGAGGGAGGCAGGGCCGGCGAACCGGTAACTCACTGTGTGTTTCCCTCCGGGAGAGCCCCGCCAGCGGGCACAGAGCTGTGCAGAGCACCCGGGAGAGCCGAGCCCGAAGACCTAGCGGGCGAGGAGTTTTGCCATAAGCCAGGTCCCGAGTCAGGTGCCGCAGACCTTAGGGGATCTCAGCCTGAGCTGCTGAGGATCGCACCCCCGTCCCTTTCCGAAAATGAATCTGAAATGAATCTGGACACGCAGCCCCTAGCAGGGGTCGGCAAACTCTTTCGTCCACAGAGCCACATAGCCACAGGACAACGATGGACATTTCTTTGGAGAGCCACGTTTTTTAAAAACTTCTTCTAACGCCACTTCTGCAGCATATAGACTCGCCCAGGCTGCGGGTATTCTGTGGGAGAGCCGCACTCCAGGGGCCAAAAGAGCCGCCTGTGGCTCTCCAGCCGCGGTTTGCCGACCTCGGCCCTAGAGAATTCTGCAGTTATTTTCTTAACTTGGGGTCTTACTGGTTTAGACTGCCCGTGCGTGGGTCTAATGCAGAACGCATTCCTCCTGCTGAGATGAGACCGCATAGCATTGGAGAAGGAAAAAATGAAAAGTTGGGTGACTCTCCTAACTTACCGTGTGTGTGTGTGTGTGTGTGTGTGTGTGTGTGTGTGTGTAAAGCCAGACCAGGATGTCACTCTCTCCTCCGGGGCCACCCTCGCCCATGGATTATTGAAATCCAGACCCTTTCATACGTATTTTTTCCTTTCTATTGCTGCGTTCATTTAATTGGAATATATGTAGTACTTTTTTTAGATGAGTGTTTTCTGGTAATCTGTCGTTTTGATGCAAGTCTGAGGGGCAGCATTTTGAGCCAGAATATTTAGTTTTACGGGGCGGGATCTGGCCGGCATTCTCTGTCGTCCTTTGGCACGGAGGCGGGGAGGTATCTGACAGCTCCGGCCTTCCAGTCGCAGCCTCCAGTGGAGTGCACCAGTGTGCAGAGGCCAAGCTATTTTATCAGGACTTGGATCGGAAAGCACGCTGAGATCTCCCTCTGGTCTCGCCCGGCTTCCTCCCCCAGAAACAGGGGGATTTGCATACTTCTGGGGGCCGCCTTCCCTCAGAGGTAAGGAATGTGGGCTGGGAAGGTGCCACGGCCATTCCCAGGCCACGGGGAGAGCGGGCTGGTCCACGAGGCGCGGCTCCTGCTGTGTGAGTGGCACTTGAGTTTTTCACCATCTTTTACTTACCACAAACCGAGACCTCCTGGGCCCTCTCCGGACAGACGGAACTGGGAAAGACGGGGTGCGTGCGACTGGGAAACCAGTTTGAAGAGGATGCAGGTGTGGGTGATGCTGAGAGGCCCGGAGCTTGGTGAACCCTGGCATCTCTGAGCGACCGGTCCTGTTGGTGGAAGTTGTGCCCGTGGTCAGAAAATTGCACTGCCTCAGGTGGGCGTGGAGAGAGTGCCCGAAACTTGGGGTGGGGTCTGAAGGAAGCTCCCCTGGTGTTGGTAATCCGGGGGACCCAGGGGCCAGGCAACCGTGACCAGTTTGTGCTCCCGGTTGGGTTGCCCGGTTGGGTTGCCTGTGGCGGAAACTGCTTCTTTGTGTCTCTGTGGTAGCTCCTGGGAAGTAGTAGTTGGGTGCCCAGCCCCTCGGGGAGGCTGCTGGACTGTGAGGAGCCCGCAGGGAACTGGTTTCCAAGCTCTCCTCCTCCACCCCTCCCTGGGACTGGAGCCTCTGCCAGGGTTCAATGTGGGGAGAGCAGAGGGGAGAGGGAAGGTGTGCCTGCCTTTGCTGTGGCCGGGAAGGCAGTTTTCCCTCTTCCACTCCCCGCCCTCACCCCCCTCTACCCTGCTTTTAAACATTAGCAGCAGAGGGTGTAGGAGAGAGAGATCCTTGCTGTCTGTCCTCCTCTACTCCTTGAAGCTTAGTGACCTCTTCTGGGCAAGTTGACGGGGGTGAAGCTGCTGCTGGGCTCACTCCGGGAGAGGGTGCGGGGCAGCCGGTGCTCAGAGACAAACGCTTGACTTTTACTCCAGAGGGTGCCTGCAGCTGGAAGACAGGGGGCTTCCCGGCGGACTTTGGAGGGGAAGGAGGCAGGTCTCGCGCCAGCGTCTGCCGAATAGACACCCCTGCCTGTGAGTGTGGGAGGTCAGACAGCCAGCGCTTCTCACAGAGATTCTGGGGTGATCTCTGGGACACCGGGCTCATTCCACCCCGTTAGTCCTATGGATGGTTTGGAGAGCATCAGCCTCCAAGCCGGTTCTCGTGGGAGGAGAGTGGAGCGAGAACCTTGGGGCAGAACCTTTCCTGGTTAGTGGGGATCTGTTCGCGTTAGGCTCTCAAGGGTTCTTTCCTCGTGAACCTTCCTTGTGAGGAAGTCGGTTTCTGTAAGTGAGGGAAAGGGAGCTTTCTGTCCAAACCCCAGCCATTTCAGCCGTTTTCATCTCCCGGCACAGGTAAACTGATTGCTAAAATTCTGCGGCACACCACGAAATACTACGTGATTTCCCGATCTGATAAAATAAAAAGTAGGTGTAATTTTCATTCATTCACACCGATGGCTATTATGTTGGCCGTTGTCATTTTTTTATTTGACCATCTAAGGCAGCGGTTTACCACTCTGTTGACTAGTAAGTTTGCCGACCACTGACCTAGACTCTCGATTCCAATCATTACAGGCTGTCGTTGTTCCTTGTGGTTAAGCCCCTAGGGCGGTGGTCAGCAAACTCATTAGTCAGCAGAGCGGCAAACCTCTGCTGGCTTGAGAGCTGCATGTGGCTTGAGAGCCTCAGTTTGCCGACCACTGATCTAAGGGCAGAGAGGACAGTGCCCCTGGCTAGCCAGCCAGGCAGGTATTTCACTTTTTAAAGACTCCCGTGGCACACTGCTTGAACATCAGCGGTCTGACCAACGACGTGGCTCTGAGGCTCTGCTGGCAGAGTTCCTCTCTTTCCAGAACCACCGCTCTGTTCGCCCAGGAACAGGTCTTGGTTTATGTGGTTGCCCTTGTTTTCCTGTCCATCCGAAGGGCAGAAAGCTACCTGCCAGGGCGTTACTCAGGTTAATGGTGGATTCATTCGTGTCTGTGATGCAGACTCTCTGCTTTCAGTTTTCCTCTCAGAAGCAACCAACTCAGCCCGCTCTCTGCCTTGCCTCCAGGGTTATCACTGGGGCAATTACTCTCTCGGACCGGTCCTGCCACCCCTCCCTCGCCCACAGGTGCTTACGCATGTCTGTCTGTTCTCCCCGGGGCCTACAGTTTCAGTTGAATGATGTGTATGAAGCGAGGGGGGTGGAGGGGGGAGGTAAATTCCCAGGATGCCAGAGCTCCTGACAGGGGTCCCCTGTGGGGGCAGGCAGCACCCCCTTCACCCCCCCTCCATCTCTGCCTGGTCTCAAGGAAGGAGGGGAGCCCCATCTCAGGGCCCAGACCTGCCTCCCTGCTCACATAGCTCCTGGTTAGAAATTGTGGTTTATCCCCGAGGCCGCCGCTTTTATTGGCTGAACCGCTCCTTCGTTCTTGTTCCTCTGGGGCAGAGTTCCAGGCTCCGGCTCCCTCGTGGCCGGGGATGCCCGGATGAGATAACAGGCTTCTCCTTCGTGGGATTTTCTTCTGCTCAACTGCCCCCAGCCTGCAGGTGCTCCGGATTCTCGGGGACTGAAATGTCACTGTGCTCTCTGCTCACGTAGCAGCTGCGTTTGAGTTTTTACAGCTTCTGATAAGGCCACATCAGGAGAGCGTGACTGAGAGCCTCACGAGAAACGGGCGAGGGCCTGGGAACAAGCAGAAGACGAATGATGACCTTTTTTTCTCCCCCCTTTTCTCCATTTCTCCCCCCTTCTCCCCCATCAGAGAGCCAGACCCTCCTCCGGGAAAGTGCGCCTGTCTCCATTTCTCCCCTCTTCTCCCCCATCAGGGAGGCCTTTGACCAGACCCATGTTCTTCCTTTCCAGGAAGGCGCCCCGTGACCCAGGCCCGCCTCCCGCCCGATCACGCCGGAGCGCCGGGTGCAGGATGAGCCGGCCGCGCACCGTCCGCCCACGATGCACCAGCCCCTCCCACTGAACCCCGAGAGCCTGAAGATGTCCGCGTGCAGTGACTTCGTGGAGCACATCTGGAAGCCCGGGTCTTGCAAGAACTGCTTCTGCCTGCGGGGCGACCACCAGCTGCCGCCGCCCTGCCCCCAGCCCCGAGCCGGCGGCCCGCTCCCCCCTCCCCGCCTGCCCCCCAGGCCGGAGCACGGCCGCCTGGACGATGAGGGCGTGAGCGGCTCCCCCTACTCCAAGCCCACCATCGCCGTGAAGCCCACCATGCTGAGCTCCGACGCCGCGGACGTGTGGACGGAGGCCAGCAAGGGCCCCGACGCCTCGCAGGTGAGCCCGGCTGGCTGGCGCGGCCCTGTGGCGTTTTACCGGGGCGGCTGCCCCCGTGGCCACGCCGGTGTGACCGGCCCCGGCAGCAGGGAAAGGGCTGTTAGAGCAAGATCCCCGCAGGATGGCCACCATCGGCTTGTCCCAAGGCCGCTCCTTCCTCCTGATGGCTGCCCTCCCTCCTATCTCTTTCCTTGGGCTCCGGACTGCTAAGCCAGCCCCTCAAAGTTTAGGAGACTGTCTTCACTATTGATTTGGGTAAATATGAGGGCAACCAAATGGAGCTTTTTAAAAAAAAGTTTTCAAGATTTTTTTTTTAACCCATAATTTTATTTATTTTTTAAATATACTAGTGACCCAGTGCACAGAATTTGTGCACAGGGGTAGGGGGTGTCCCTCAGCCCTGCTTGCGCCCTCTCCAATCTGGGACCCCTCAAACACCTGCCAATTTGGCAGTGGGACATCCCTCTTGCAATCTGGGACCACTGGCTCCTAACCACTCGCCTGCCTACCTGCCTGATTGCCCCTAACCACTCTGCTTGCTGGCCTGGTCACACCCTACTGCCATTCCCACCACCAGCCTTCTTTCCCACAACTGGCCCCCTTGCCGGCCTGATTGCCCCCAACCAACTGTCCCTCCTGCTGGCCTGCTTGCCCCTAATTGGACCCCCTGCCTGCTCACCCCCAGCTCCCTCTCCACCCTGAGCAGCCTGATCACCTCCAACTGCCCTCCCTTCCTGGTCTGATCTCCCCTAACCGCCTCTGGCTTGGCCCCATCACCATGACTTTGTCCAGAAGGTGTCCTGGTCTAATTAGTATATTACCCTTTTATTAGTATAGATTTTTATTGATTTCAGAGAGGAAGGGAGTGGGAGAGAGATAAAAACATCAATGATGAGAGAGAATCCTTGATCCGCTGTCCCCTGCACGCCCCCTACTGGGGATTGAGCCCACAACCCCAGGCATGTGCCTTTACTGGGAACGCTTCAGTCTGCAGGCCGACACTCTGTCCACCGAGCCACACCAGCTAGGGCTTAATTGATCATTTTAAATGTGTGCCCAAGGAGAACATTGCCTGATGAATTCCATGCATCCACCATGGTGTAGCATGTATCGATAGTCATCAACTTATGACCCATCTTGCTTCCTCTCTACTCCTCTCCTTCCCTTCCCCATGATTTTAAAGCAAACCCAGTCATCGCCTCACTTTGGTATGTGTTTTAAAAAAAAATGACATCTTTTAAAAAAACTATAACTACCAATTCCATTATCGCACTTAAAAATATTAGCAGTAACGCCTTCACCTCATCCCATCCACAGCCAGTGTTCTTATTTCCAGTTGTGAAGCCTGGGTTTTTACCGGCTCTGACTTAGGATCACTCAGTAAAACAGTCCCATCCCTGGAGGGTAGGCCATTCTGCTCATTCCCCAGTGCACGCTTGCAAAGGCATAATTACTTAGAGGGCACGGACAGGACAGCCTGCTCCAGACCTGTCTGCGGAGCTAGAGGTCGGGGACACGTCTTCAGAACTGCCTGCGAACTCTGTGACCTCTTTGCCTGTTTTAGTTTTCTGCAGCCATCATCCTGAGGGGACTGGGAAGGGTGTGGGAGGTCAGAAGTCAGAGGTAAGCCCGGGGAGGGAGGCTTAGTTGCGTAAAGGAGGCATCTCCTCCGGTGGCACTGAGCTCCCTGTCCCCGCAGGGCTGCTCCGTTTTCGGTAACCCGGCCGTGTCCCTTCACAGGCAGGAGCCAGGGACCCTTTCTGGTCAGAGTCATCTTGGGAAAGAGCCAGAGGCAGGGCCTCCTCTGAAGCTGGTGCTAAAAGTGGGGGTCCGTGTGCTTTAGAAATAGAGAAGGAGGGGACAGTGACTTCCGTGATGAGGGTGACCAGTTCACGGTTCTGTCTCCTAGTTCAAGGACCCCAGCCACCTGGGCGGCCCCGGCTGGGGTCGCTGCCTATAACTGGCAGTTCTTGGGCACGATTCATCTCAGAAAGCACCCTTTACGCCCCTGCCCCTCCCCTCACCCTTCACCCAAGGTGTTTTAAAAAGCCTTATCACTTTGATATCTTCCTTCCTTCCTTCCTTTCTTCTTAATATATTTTATTGATTTTTTTTACAGAGAGGAAGGAAGAGGGATAGAGAGTTAGAAACATTGATGAGAGAGAGACATCCATCAGCCGCCTCCTGCACGCCCCCTACTGGGGATGTGCCTGCAACCAAGATACATGACCTTGACCGGAATCGAACCTGGGACCTTTCAGTCTGCAGGCCGATGCTCTATCCACTGAACCAAACCGGTTTCGGCTAACTTTGATTTCTTTAGGAATGTCCCGTGGCACGGTTATCAAAAGACCAACACAAAAACTAAAGTGTAAAACTTTATTTCCAAAGTCCATAAGAGAACTTACCCAGCAGTTTCTAGGGAAAAGGCAGAATGTTCTTTTTTAGAGTGATTTTTTCCCTTCTTCACAGACCTAAGCCCAAAAGAAGGACAGACCAGAGAGGGCGGGGCAGCTCAGTGTCTGGCAGACCAGTGGCTGCCTGGGGCCCCAGCAAGGACGGGGGGAGGGATGGAGAGGGGGAACGGGCTGCGGGCAGATTGGAAGGCAGGTGCGCTACCCCGCCTCTGCCCTGCCATGCCATGGCGCTTCCCTCTCCCGGTTTCTCCCCCGTCTCTGCGGTGAGCTCTGACGTCAGCTTTCCCCGGCTGCCCTGCAGGTCCTCTGGAGACGGGCCGCCGGCAAGCTGCCGCTCCCGAAGCCGGAAGACGTGCCGATGGTTTGCCTGAGCAGCTTCCGAGGCGCCCAGAAGCCCGCCGCCCCCGCCGACGGCCACGCCCGCTGCCCGCCACAGCCGGTGTACGCCATGGTCGGCCTGCACGGCCCCGGGCTCCGGGGGGAGCGGACCCCTGCCTTCCCCCCGCTGGGTTTCCCCGCGGAGAAGGCTGGGCGCGAAGAAAAGCCCGCGTGTCCCCACCGAGAGCCGCCCGCCGCCCCGGAGAGCTGCCTCCAGAAGCTCGCGGCCTTTGGCAGCAGGATGACCCCTGGCTGCGCCCAGGACCCCGGGGTCCAGCCCTCCGAGGAGGACAGCGATCCGAGGTGCTCGCCCTCCGGCGACAGCGAAGGCGGCGAGTATTGCTCCATCCTGGACTGCTGCCCCAGGAGCCCGGGGGCCAAGGACGCCCCCCAGGCCGAGGGGCCCCGGCACAGGCCCCGCGGAGGGGCCCGCTCCCCCACGTGCTGGGAGCAGGGTGTGTGCGGGGGGCCGCCCGAGGATGCCAAGCAGGTGCTGAGCTTCCCCAGGGAGTGCCGTGGCCAGGGCGCCCCCGAGGTCCCGCCCCACCCCGGCTCCCGGAAGCCGACCCCTCCCTCCGAGCCGGCCAGCTCCTCCGATGGCCTGTCCTGCGGCAGCGCCAGCAGCGGCACCAGCAGCCCCTTCGCCCCGCACCTCGAGAGCGACTACTGCTCCCTGGTGAAGGAGCCCGCGCCGGGGAAGCAGCTGGACGCTGCCTGCCACGCGGGGACCTCTGGCAGGTGCCTGGGGGAGCCCCAGCCCCCCGCCCCACCCAGGGAGGCTGTGCAGCCCGAGCCCATCTACGCCGAGAGCACCAAGAGGAAGAAGGCTCCCCCGGCGCCCTCTAGGCTGCAGGGCAAGGCGGAGCAGCCGGCGGCCGCTGTGCCCGGCCAGGGCCACGTTCACGGCCACGGCCATGGCCAGGGTAGGACCGGGAGCGCCTGGACTCAGAAGACAGCAGCGGGCTGGAGCCGGGACCGGGAAGGCGCTGACGTGGCCCCCAAGGTGTCGGCCACCATCACCATCATGGCAGCCTACCCGAAGGAGGACCACCGGACCATCTACCTGAGCAGCCCCGACTCGGCGGTGGGCGTGCAGTGGCTGGGCCAGCCCGGGAGCCGGGAGCCGGGGTCCGGCCAGCAGGAGACGCCCACCGGGCAGGGCAGGGGCTCCAGGGAAGGCCACCCGCCGGAGGGGAGCCAGAACGGCCCCCAGGGGCGGCCGGCCATCCCCCCCAAGCTGTCCCGGGGGAGCCCCGGCGGGTCCCCGGTCTCCCCCTCGCCCTCGCCCCTGTCGGACCTCAGCGAAGGGAGCTCGGGCGGCAGCAGCAGCAGCAGCACGGGGCCGCCGCCTTCGTCCCGGGGCCCCGCCGAGCCCCCCGCCGCTTCCTGCCTGGCCAACGGCATCGTCGGCAACCACGACTCTGCCAAGTGTCCCCCGCAGCCACCGCCGCCAGCGGCCACCCCTGCCTCGGCCTCGGACCAGAGGCGGCCCCGGCACCAGACCGGGGCCTGGAGCCGGCAGTGCCGGATAGAGGAGGAGGAGGAGGTGGCGGAGCAGAGCCTGCTGAGTCAGAGCTGGGGCGGGGAGACGCTGGCCAAGGGCGCCGTGGACCCCGCCAGCTCCTCCACCTGGCACCATCTCTGCCCCGCGGACGGCGCCCCGGGCCAGGGGGACAGAGCGGGCACCGGCATGAGCAAATCGGCCTCCTTTGCCTTCGAGTTCCCCAAGGACCGGAACGGGATGGAGGCCTTCTCGCCGCCTCCGCCGCCTCCAAAGTCACGGTGAGTACGGGCGTCGGGCTCGTCCAGAGCCTTTCCCACCCGCGTGAGGCCTGCAGCCCGGGCTCCGGGTCCCACGCTCGGGGACCGGCAGCCGCCTGGCCCTCTGTTTTATGTGCGTTTCTGAGAGCTGGTGCCCAGGCTCGTGGGCAGCAGAAAGCCTGCCAGCGGGGCCCTGTTGGGGATTGGCTCTTGGGAATCCACTTCCCCTAGAGGAGCTGTCGCTCTGCCCTGGTGCCCGTCATTATATATACTCTGGGACTCTTTCCCGCCCTCGCTTCAGGAAAACTCTGAAATTCTCCGTGTATTCAAACGCGGGAAAGAAGGAGGCTCCGCTCCGGAGTTTGGGGGAGCGGAGGGGCGGGGGCGCCAGTGTGTGCGGCAGGAACTGTCACCACGGTGGCCCTGAGGCCTCGGGCCCAAAGGCAGGACAGTGGGACGCTCTGAGCCTGCTTCGCAGCCCTCAGATGTGGGCTTTTAAAGGAAAAAGGCGGTTTCATTTTAGCACAACTGTCTCCGCTGTTGCACTGCCGTCTCCTGCCCGTTTAAAGTGCCTTTGCAAGGCCCCCAAATATGAAATGCCTTTTTAAAGGTATTGAGTCGCTCATGGAATTTACATTTTAGGGGGAAACTTTTTCCCCTCTATTAATGATTCCTATCAGGAGAAGGAGAAACCTGCTGCTTTTTGTTTTGTTTTGTTTTTTTAAAAAAATTATATATAGTCTTTCTGAACAGACTATATAGTCAGGCTGTTTCCAGTGGGTCTGTGCCCGCTCATGCGCCTCTGGACTGACGTCAGGAGCAGAGACTTGGTCACAGAGAGACGCAGCTATGACACTTGCCTTTGAACATCAGGGTATCCGAGACCGTGAGGCGCTCTTCCACGACCACTGCTTTGTTCTGGCACTGCACCGGCCACCTGTGCGAGGTAGACATCCTCCAGGTCCTCGGGATGGTGGCCTCTCTGGTTACCGTTTTGACTCCCTGAATGAAGGAGAGGTTCAGCAGCTAAGCGGAGCTCCCATGTACATGGTGTTTACTCTGCTCTGGGAGTCTGACATATTAACTCATTTGATCCTCAGACTAGCCCTGGGAGGTAGGGATCACCACCCCCGCTTACAGATGACAAAACGGGATGGAGCCAGAGTAACCTGCCAAGATGACACACCTGTACTTGGCAGTCTGGCTCCAGCCTGTGTTCCTAAACACAGAGGGCGCGTCCGCGGGCACGAGAAGTGAGCAGGGCAGGAGAGTGAAGCGTGGGCATTGTGTCTCTCTGCCTCGGGCCCGGGCAGGTGAATGAGAAGCTCAGGCTTTGGCATCAGAAACCAAGTTCAAGTTGCCT
This sequence comes from Lasiurus borealis, assembly GCA_004026805.1. Taxonomy (NCBI): domain Eukaryota; kingdom Metazoa; phylum Chordata; class Mammalia; order Chiroptera; family Vespertilionidae; genus Lasiurus; species Lasiurus borealis. The sequence goes on from PVJN01010197.1 coordinate 11,557, forward strand.
CTGTCTCACCTGCAGGCTGGATGATCTTGAACAAGCCACTGGCCATGACTGAGCCTCCAGGTTACTCTTCTCTAAAACAAGATGATAAAAGGCTCACATGAGGTGAACAGGATCTAATTCAAAGGTTACTTAGTGTATAGGCAGAAGTTGTTGACTGCAGCGGGGACACCCACACCCCATAAGAACAAGCCAGAAGGAACTAACGTTTTCTGGTTTAAGAATCATGGGCCTGGAAGAAACCCCAGTCGCCATAGCAATGTGTTAAAGAACAAGAATTTAACCAAGTAACGTCAAGGATCTTATTGGTTTGATTCAACAACTCATGAATCGGGCAGCATCCCATTCTAGTAAATAGAAAGGTGCTCCAAGGAGCTGTATAAAAATGGAAGGGTTTATAGGCAGAAAACAGGGGGAGATGAGGAAGTTAAAGAGTGGATTATTGCAGGCAAGGTCACCTTCCCTCAAGGGAAGGCAGGGGGTCTTATCTGGCAGATGACCTTAGGGCGGGTTGACCAGAAATCCCGGACTGATGGGGTTAAAATTCTATTCTTGGGAGAGGCTACAGTTGCAATTAGATTAAGTCTTGGTGGGATTTAGCCAAAGTGACTTCCTGTTGGGCCTATTTCTTTTTAGCAATTCCTTCCTTTTGATCAAATTCTCCTGAGAGATGTGATCAAAATATGAGGCATCAGTGCCACTCTCAGCTGCCACTCTGTAGTAGTTCTTGAAATTTCATCGATCTTTTTTGTGGTTTTGTTTTTGTTGTTGTTTTTTCTTTGCTGAATCTCTCTGGTAATAACAGGTTACAACTTCAGGCCCACAGTTTTTTAGGGTAAATCCTAGCAGACACCATCCACTTCCACGAAGGAGGCATTATTAATGGATTCATTTGTAGGAATTGTTGCGTTTGCTCATTCAAACCAGGAGTCAGTCAGTTTTCCTTCTAGCCTGCAATAAATATTTTTCGGAATTCCAGAGGTTGTTATCACCTTAACAAGGGTATGGCATACAGGTGGTGGCATTATCTTTTACTTGGGCCAGTGCCAGGGTAAAGAAAAAAATAAAGTGGTTGAGCGCCAACTTATGAACCAGAAGGTCAGGGTTCGATTCCGGTCAGGGCACATGCCTGGGTTTTGAGCTCAATCCCCAGTGTGGGATGTGCAGGAGGCAGCCTGTCTATAATTCTCTGTCATCATTGATGTTTCTTTCTCTCCCTCTCCCTTCCTCTCTGAAATCAATAAAAATATATTTTTTTTTTTAAAAAAAGAAGAAGTAAGGTTTCATGTATAGCTGAAGTAGGAAGTCTTAGTTTGGCATCTTGGGAAGAAGTGATCTACATCTCAGCTGCTTCTCCTTTTAGTCCAGAATTTGGACAAAAATTACAGTCATACTCCTCAGTTCATTCAGTCCCATGTCATAAATTCTTGCTCTTTTTTAATCCAGCTTTTTAAATTTTATTTTAATTACTTCTGGAAACCCCCGCCCAGCTCTGCTCCCCGATCTCAGAGTCATCAGGATTGTGCATTTGTGAAAGGTCCCCTCCACGAACCTCCTTGAAGATAGAGCACTTTGCAGGGAACATGTCGATAAACCTTCAAAGTAAAACAGTAACTTATAAATTGAAAATGTGGTGAGAGTTTTTATTATAATAGAATTGTCAAAAAAATCATTCCTGTAACATGCAACATTTTAGAACATTATACTAGAATGTACTAGACTTTAGGAATTTCAGATAATTTCTAGAATGCTATAACATAACACATACGCTAATACAACAATAAAGAGAGCTTAGTATTATTTCTGATTTGACAATACTTCCTGTGTATTTTAACGTATCAGCTGAGCCTGATTAGTGTAACATCTCTCTTTTTAGGAGAAGAGAGAAAAATCTTTCGAGATGTTCTAGGAACCTTTTACACACTCCCAAGTTAGTTTGAGGCCAAAAAGACTTCATTTGGAATTTGATTTGGGGAAGTTTGTTAAAAATAGCAAAAGGTTTTAAAACTAATGATCCTATTAGTCAAATAGCATCATAGGTTACTGTGAAATAACCTTTAGTTATCTATTCAACCAAAGAAACAAAGATTTCACAGGCAAATATAGACAGTTACATAGTTCTGAGCAGAACTTTGTTCTTTTAATATCAAAAGAGTAGGTTTACCAAAAACTCGCATCCTGCTTTCCTTGCCTACTGAGTTGTTCCCCTTTTTATTTCTAGTAGCTTTAATTAAATGTATTAGAATTCTTAACTTCTAAAAACATTTCATTTCTAGTGGAAAGTAAGAACCGAGCAGTTGTGAACTGTCTTTTAATTAGCATTCTATGGATTGGCAGGTTTATAAATACTTTTTGTAATTTCTAGAAATGTGCTCTCTCATAAGAAATTTCCCATTGTGGCACAAAATATGTATACTAAAAAGACCAAAATATCTTTAGTTTTTCTCTGTAAAAGGAAGCCAAAGTAGAAGAACCTGTGTATATCGGTATTTTCTTTTAATTGGAAATGATCTAGATATTGAATACATTTTCATCATTTTGCTTCATCTTATCAAAACTTTGAAGTGTCGCCGAAACCGGTTTGGCTCAGTGGAGAGAGCGTCGGCCTGCAGACTGAAGGATCCTGGGTTCGATTCCGGTTGGGGGCACGTACATTGGTTGTGGGCACATCCCCGGTGGGGGGCGTGCAGGAGGCGGCTGATCGATGTCTCTCTCTCGTCGATGTTTCCAACTTTCTATCACTCTCCCTTCCTCTCTGTAAAAAAATCAATTAAAAAAAAAAAAAAAACTGAAGTGTCAGGTTACCAAAAAAAGGTAACTATTTAAAAATTCCACCCAACAACTTTTCAGCCTCCTTACATTCATTTCACGTCCCTATCCTTAACAATAATGTTGAGATTACTTATAACCATTTTCGACCGGCTTCAGTGTCATCTTCCCCCGCTCATGGAGGTGCCGGATCTCGGGATGCCAGCACGTGCACGCAGGCCTCTGAGCAAGGGGCTGCTTGGTGCCGGGCCACGTTCCTTACACTTCCATAGGTCCATCTGCTCTCTGGGGCCATTAGGACAGTACAGAGCGTGGGGTTTGGTTTGCCTGTGGTCCTGTTTAGGAGACTCTGACTTGGAAGGGAAAAAAAGTGGATGTTGCGAATGACTTGGCTTTCCTGCGACTTGTTGTAACTGTTCCGAGGTCCTGTCCTCTGAAAACTCCCACCAGGGTTGCTGAGAAACTGCTCATTTGATGTGCTGACAGCGCTTTAACTTCGAAGGGGCTTACGCGTGTGCCCAGCCCTCCTCCGGGACAGGCAAGGCAGAGTCTGGGTCCTTCTTCTGCACCTGCTGCTGCCAAGCCAACCTCCTGCAGACGCCGGCTCTCACCCACTTAGACGGACAGACCCCTCGAGCCCCATCCGAACACCCCTACTCCCATGTGGAGCCGGGTTAGAAGGCCAGGGGTAACAGCAAGTAGGGCTGGTTAGAAACAAACCTGCAGGAAAGAGGTGTGGGCTGCGTCATTGAAATGTCACGTTCAAAGACTTAAGGCGGTTTAATGAGAGCAGAAGTGCCTGGGGAAATAATTAAAATGCACACGAATCAAGTTTATTTCTGCCCTTTATTGCTTCTGAGCTGCAAACCTGTTTTGAAATGACGTGTGGCTTTTGAGTGACAAGGTCAGTTGCAGGGGAATCATCTGATTAGCGCAAACCGCTCACAGAGAAGCCCCCAATTAAGACAGTAGCCGGAGCTCAGAGGTGGAATTAGAGGATGACAGGTGAGTGAGAAGTAAGGCGAGTTTATAGGGTTTTTAGCCTCCCACCAGTCTGGCCCCTGCGAGACTGATCGCCAAGAAGGTGAGGGGCGAGGACCCTGTTTTGCAGTTGTCACTCCTGTTGATGGTTACGTTTCACCCGCCACTGAACCGCATTCTCCCCCGCTGCAGGATTCTGGAAGCAGAGTCTGAGTCTGTCCTTGGGCTTTTGGTCACTCTTTTTTTTTAAAATATATTTTATTGACTTTTTATAGAGAGGAAGGGAGAAGGATGGAGAGCTAGAAACATCCATGAGAGAGAGAGACATCGATCAGCTGCCTCCTGCAAGCCTCCTACTGGGGATGTGCTCGCAACCAAGGTACATGCCCTTGACCGGAATTGAACCTGGGACCTTTCAGTCCGCAGACCTACGCTCTATCCACTGAGCCAAACCGATTTCGGCTTGTGGTCGCTCTTAATCATCCTCCCTACCTCCCACGTTGCTCCTCAGCAGGCAGGTGTCAGAGGTGCCGCTGTTTTCTGGCCACGGGAGTGGCCACCGTGCCATCCAGAGAAATGGGTACGACTTCCTTGTGTGGTCTCTCCCTCGGGAGCATGCGCTCTCAGCGGGAGCCCCGAGGGCGGGAGCAGAGGGAGGGAGTGAGGTGGGTCGTTGCCTCCAGACCCCGTGTCCGATAGGATGAGAGCTCCGAATGCTCCTTGACTCTCTCGGCCCTTCCTACGGGTAGCGGATGGCAAAGGAAGGGCAGCCATTCCCGAGGAAATCCCAGAGCCTTGGTGCGGAATGGGATTTCCCGCGTGGCATTCGGAAAAGCACACTTAGTGTTAGAGAGCACTGGGTGCACTCAGAGAGCCTTCTCTGAGCACTGGGTGCACTCAGAGAGCCTTCTGTGAGTTCGCTCAGCCTGGTCGGCAAACCTGAAATGAGTCGGAGGAGGTTGAGTCTGTCCGGTGAGTACTGGGCACACTTCAGGGGAGAGAGAATCTCCCTTCCTCACCCCCCACCCACGTCCCATCACCTCACGTGGAGTTTAGCAAACGGAACAAAGCACATGTATTAACAGCGCAACTTTAGGTTCTGTGCCATGCCAGGGGCAAATGAATAGTTGGCCTCTGCCCGTGAGCTTGTGGGTAGACCCGAAAAATATTGGACATCTAAGGATGTCCTAGCACCGAGCGTTAGATTCCTGTCTTTCTATTCTGTAATTATTTTTTTTAAATAAGTCACTGAGTTGAAAAGTAGTATGTTGAAATATGTACGGCATTCTCCTCATGTTTTTGAGCAGGCATCCATGGCTAAGGCTAGGGATTAGAGAGTCTTTAATTCATCCATAGCTACTAAGGGCCCGCTTTCTGTTACACTCGGTCCAAGGTGCTGAAAAGCCAGTGCCTCCCCCGGAAGGTCCCTGAGGGTTGCGTTGATGTGATTAAAGGAGCAGCTGTGTGACATGACCGCCAACGGCTCACCCCTGCTTTGATTCCCTTTGATGAGCCTGGTTCCAATGGCATCTGGATTCTCACCGCATCCTCTGTTCTGCTCAGTAATGCCAAGGTCAGCTCAGCTTGCTGCCTGGGAGTGCTCCTTCCTTTAGCTGACTTTTGACCTGATCCCAGATCAAGATCAAGCTTAGCACAGGCATATAGATAACCACTTATTAAAGGAAAAAGAATGTCTGGTGCTCCTTTAAAGATAAAGAGCATGCTCAGCCGGCTGTAATTCCATAATATCCTGTTTGGTGCCTGGCACAAAATAGATGCTCAAGAAATACTTGTTCAGCCGAAACCGGTTTGGCTCGGTGGAAAGAGCCTTGGCCTGCAGACTGAAAGGTCCCAGGTTCTATTCCGGTCAAGGGCACGTACCTTGGTTGCCGGCACATTCCTAGTGGAGGGCGTGCTGAAGGCAACTGATCGATGTTTCTCTCTCATCGATGTTTCTAACTCTCTATCCCTCCCCCTTCCTTTGTAAAAAATCAATAAAATATAGATATATTTGTTTTTAAAAAAAGGAAGAAATATTTGTTCAGTAGGTAGTGGTAGACAGAGACCACTCCCTGTGTATTTCAGTTTCTCCAAAAGTACCTAACCTTATGCTTTGCCCATCAAGAAATGTCGATGAAAGGAAGAGTAACTTTCAATACATGTATCAAAGTTTCTTTCTGAAACGCAGGTCTCCTGATTGCCCCAGGGCTGCTGTGTTCATGCCTGTTGTGGTGGTTAACACAGCATGTCTTGCATGGTATGGAATTGGATCCACGTTTGTATCTCCTCGAGAATGTGTGAACTCCTTGGTATGCAGGGACCTTGTTTCATACTTTTATTATTATTTTTTTTTAACTCTCCAACAGTATACTTTAGCACAGTGCCTGGGATATAATAGGTATTCAGTGAAGGATTGTTGAACTAGAAAAAAGAGGTCAGCGTGAACTACAAAGTTTTTCACGGGACACCCCATTATAATTCCTTTGCTAGCCTTGCCCAACAGAGCATTGTCACCTTCAGTCAGAGAAGCTGAGGTTAATCATTAGTAATGCTGCAAGGTGGGAAAAGGCCATGTGGGCACAATGCATCCTTTCAAGGATTAATTACTCTCTCTGATTGTACATTTCACTTTTGCTACTGGGCTCTTGTGTGTGTGTGTCTCTCTCTCTCTCATTATTTTCCTAAGCTGAACAGGTGTGGAGCCACCCTTGCTTGCCACAGAATGTTCCTTTCAGGTACTAATCACCCAAGGACTTTTCTTTTGCCCCACCGGTGAGTGGCAAGGAATTCTAGGGTGTGGTTTGGCTCCTCTGAAAACAGATTTTCCGTGTCCTCTGAGGCAGGTTGGAGAACACACACCTGGGCCATAGGATCAAACCCCTTTTGTCCTCAAGTGATCAGAGGGACTTTGTTCCTGGAATGGCCCAGCCCACTTTTTGGGGCGTGGAACTCACAAATCAGTGAGAAATGTGCTTTGTTTGTGTGGCACATAATCGGTTGCTCCTGAGAGGGTTTTCATTTCCTTCTATCGGGGTTGACAGACCAACTGCAGAGAGTTGTCTGCAGCTGGTGACTCTCAGAGTTTAAGATCCGTCCCCATCCTCCACTCTGAAATGGCTCGTGATGCTTTCGTTGACTTTGGGGCAGATCCCTGAACACGTTGGGCATTAAAGGTGTGCCCGCTGTTTCCGTACAACTTGGAGGTTGGCTTCTGTCTTGTGCCCTAGGCAGCTGATGCTACGTGCCTCTCTAACAGGCTGACTTACACAAACAGCCGTTCTCTGTTGGGGAAGAAGGGGAACTTCTAGATCAAGGACAACTTTGAAAAACATCCTTCCCTCTTTACTCAGATGTTGTACTCTCCTGTTAATTTTAGAATCTGTTACTATCGAGTGACCTCCCTGACTTCCCGGCAGTTTGGGTTTTTTAGCGATTTCATGCCCACATGCCCCATGCATGTGCTGGAGTCAGAAACCGAGCAAGTCACTGGCGGTGTGACCGCTGGGTGGCCCTGAGCCATAGAAAGCCCTGCAGAATAGTGCCTGCTCTTCAGAAGCTCCATTCAACAGTCAGATGAATAAAAATACGATGAGATCGGGTAAATGTAGGGCATGTCAGTAAGTGATGTAACTTTGAAGACATACTACTTTTATATAGTGGGTTGTCACTTAAATAATCCTATATAATAAAAGCCCAACATGCTAAGTGTCTGAACATTCATTCGACTGTTCAGCCAGTCGCTGTGACACACACTGACCAGCAGGGAGCAGATGCTCTGACTGGTAGGTTCGCTTGCTGCTGGGGTCTGGCCAATCCGGACTGGGCAAGACGGGCTGGACACACCCTGGAGTCCTCCCTCCATCCCTCCCTAACCCTAATCGTGCACCAGTGGGGTCCCTCAGTCTGGCCTGTGCCCTCTCCCAATCCGGGACCATTCAGGGGATCCCAGAGAGCCTGTTTTGGCCCAATCCCCAAAACCAGGCCAAGGGACCCCACCGGTGCATGAATCCGTGCACCAGGCCTTTAGTTCTTAATATGTGCAGATGAGAAGGAAGATTCTGTGACTGCACATTTTTTAACCATGAGGGTCGTTAGGTTGTTCCTTCAGAACCAGTTCTCATCAGTGGCTGTGGCCGCGAGTCCACCCTGCAAGAAAGCTTGCTGTAAGCCCTCAGCAGTCTTCAGGTTAGGCGAGAGTGGAGTGCAGATCGTATGCTGGCTATTTGCCAGTCCAGCTCTAGGATCTAAAATTTGCCATCGATAATGCAAAGTCATCGGCGGTCAATAACTGCTCCTGTACTGATTTCAGAGCTCCGTATCTGGGAGAGGAACCACAGTCTGTCCAGCCCGGGGGCTCTAAGCGAAGTGTTGGACAGAGGGTGGTCATCCTCTTGGATTACAGCTTTGACTGTCATGCCTCTTAATGAGTAGTTATGAATGTGTCATGAATTGTAATGAGTGATTATGACTAGTCCATGAATTTTTGGGACCCAGTATTTTAGTAAATAATAGCTATCATTATACCTATTATCCATTATTTTAAATTCTTTCTTTTATGGACTTTAAATTTACCTTTTTAGTTTCTAAAATCCTATGAAATAATCTTACGTTCACTTAGCCTTCTTCTCTTTGGTTTGTAGGACTGACTTTCTGTGCCCCAGATTTGGGGGTGAGGAGGTAGGGGCAGAAGATAAGTCAAAATCTTTCGAAGGAATAGTTTGAAAATAGAAGTTACATATTATAATATACAGTGGTACCTCGAGATACGAGTTTAATTCGTTCCGTAACCTTGAGGTGTGGGAAACTATGAGACGCTCGAGTCGCGGTAAACTGGTGGGTCGTGAGCAGCCGGCCGATCTGCGTGATTACTCGTAACTCAAATGTTGCTCATATTTCAAAGCAAAAATCGCTCACTCGATGGCTTGTATCTCAAAAATCTCGTATGTGAGGGCACTCGTATCTCGAGGTACCACTGTAAATTTAAATTTGAGAATAACAACAAAATTACTGTTTTCACAATACGTAATACGTATATAATTTTTTCAAGTCTTCTTGACCCGTGACAGGTTAGGCCATCATTTTCATGAAGATGTTCAACAGAGCATGCGTCCCTGGGAGAAAGTAGAGAAAACCAACACAGGGATATTCCTGATTTGTTGCATACTTGGTGACCTCCCTCCTAATCTCTCAAAAGTGCTTTCTCTATCATGTCCTCTCCGAAACTTAAAAATGGTCTGTACAGCGAATCCTAAATCCAGCCCCTTGATCTTGCTTCTGATCCTATTCTCAGTGCTTACCCATGTTTCCTAAGCAGAGAAAGGTAATGCAAGATATTCTTCTTATAATCAGAGTCTGAGATTTTCTTGATCTTAATTACTGAATAGAGCAGCAGTCGCCAGCCCGTGGGCTGCGGAGGTCCGAAAGGCTGGCAACCACTGAAATAGAGGACTTAGTAAAGGTGGAGCTAATATGAATTACTCAGTCAAACAGAGGGTAAGACTACATTATGTCCCAGCAGTCTTTATGTCTTTTTTTAAAATATATCTTACTGATTTTTTACAGAGAGGAAGGGAGAAGTAGAGAGTTAGAAACATGAATGAGAGAAAAACATCCATCAGCCGCCTCCTGCACACCTCCCACTGGGGATGTGCCTGCAACCAAGGTACATGCCCTTGACTGGAATTGAACTCGTGACCCTTCAGTCCGCAGGCCAACGCTCTATCCACTGAGAGTGGCACACTCGGTCAGTGCTCAACAGTCTTTATTCCTGAGTGTATGCCTCAGAGAAACACACAGGCCAATAAGGGAACATAATATGCAAGGGAGATTATTACAACACTGTTTCTAGCAGGTAGCTGGGTCAAACCCAGGTATTCATCTCTTAGGGAAACAGGAAAGTAAGAGGTAATGAGTGTATAATAAATATTTAATAGCAGCCAGAAACTGTGGACGAGAAGTATATACAGAAATATGAGGGACCTTAAACTGGTATTGAGTGAAATAACTAAGAAACAGAACAAGATCTATAACACAATGTTATTAATATAAATGTAAAACACACAAAGTAACACTATAATAGTTTTTTAATTCTTTATTGTTGAAAGTTTTACATGTCTCCCCACCCCCAATGACCTCCTCCTGCCTGCTCTTGCCCCCCTGCACATTATTCACCCATTATTGACTGTGTCCATTGGTCATATCATATGCATGGATGTAAGTCCTTTGGTCGATCTCTTACCGCCACACCCACCCCTCACCTCCACTTGCCTTCCCTCTGAGATTGGATGGTCTGTTCATTGCTTCTATGTCTCTGGATCTATTTTTGTTCATCAGTTTGTTGTTCACTATATTCCACAATTGAGTGAGATCATGTGATATTTATCTTTCTCCTCCTCACGTATTTCGCTTAGCATAATGCTCTCCAGGTCTGTCTATGCTGTTGCAAACAGTAGGAGTTCCTTCCTTTTTATAGCAGCGTAGTATTGCGCTGTGTAGATGTACCACAGTTTTTTAATCCACTCATCTGCTGATGGGCACTCAGACTGATTCTAAACCCTAGTTATTGAAAATTGTGCTGCTATGAACATAGGGGTGCATATATCCTTTCTGCTTGGTGTTTCTAATTTCTTGGGATATAATCCTAGAAGTGGAATTACTGGGTCAAATGTTAGTTCTATTTTTCATTTTCTGAGGAAACTCCATACTGTTCTCCACGGTGGCTGCACCAGTCTGCATTCCCACCAGCAGTCCACGAGGGTTCCTTTTTCTCCTCAGCATCCTGGTCAGCACTTAGCATTTGTTGCTATGTTGATAATAGCCATCCTGACAGGTGTGAGATGGTACCTCGGTGTCATTTTGATTTGCACCTCTTCGATGATGAGTGACTTTGAGCATATACATATTTTTTAAAGATAAATTCAAGCGTATTTATCCAAGGAACTATAGTATGAGTACCTGAGAATGGGAAATTGGGAAAGGATTAGAGATGGAGATGAAGAGAAAAATTAAAATAATGCAGGTTAACCTGAAAGTATATAATTAATTGAGGCATATGGTTATCTCACCTCTGCACTTAAAGTAACTACAAAGATGGAGAGACAGAGGATTACTTGAGAGAGGCTAGAAGTGGCTCCAGTCTGCCTGGCTGCGGACTTTGCTAGAGAAGCACTGGACTGCGTGGTACCAAAGTGGAGGTGGAAGATGTTTGGAGTGGCCCCATGTGACATGGTGATTTATAAGAAGAAATACATATTTGGTCTTCCTCCCCGGTTCTATCCCAGAACTCCTAAAACCTTTGTTTCCTAAGTGCTGAATTCCCAGGAGCCATAAGGGTGTCTTTTATTATGTAATGAGGTGATTTTTTGGATCTACAAAGAGAGCTGGTTTCCCGGGAAGCGACCATTGTGATGAAGGGGCCGGAACTTTCAGCCCATCCCCCAACCTTCCCGGAGGGCAGAAGGACTGGCGGTTGAATCAGTTGCCAATGGTTGATGATCGAATCCACTTGCCTGTGTGATAAAGCCTCCAAGAAGACCCAAAAGGCCATGGTTTGGAGAGTTTCCAGGTTGGTGAGCACCTGGCAGTGTGGGGAGCGTGGCACACTGCGAGGGCATGGAAGCCCCACGCCCTTTTCCCATATCTTGCCCTCTTCACCTCTTCCGCCGGGCTGTGCCTGAGTTATGTCCTTTTAAGTGATTTTTTTCTCTTGAGTTCCGAGAGCTGCTCTAGCGTATTCATCGAACTCCAGGAGGGGTGTTTGGGGAACCCTAGTTCTATAGCTGGCCCGTCAGAAGCACTAGCGACAACTTAGACTTGAGTTTGGTGTCTGCAGTGGAGGGCAGTCTTGGGGGATGAAGCCCTTACCCTGGGTGCTCTAATGCTGTCTCCACATGGATAATGACAGACTTGAGTTGAATGGTAAGACTCACAGCTGGTGTCCAGGAACCTTCTGAAGTGAGATCTGGCTGGTGATGCGGGGATTTGGGTGGGGAGGTTTCAGCCCAGGCTGAGGAGAGGGAGATGAAGTAGGTGAAAGAGTGCTGAAGAACTGTCCTGGGCCGCAGGCTGGACGAGAGTGGGAGTGGAGAAGTAGATGATCCTAGTAGCTTTGTTACAAGTAACTTGAATCTCCCAAGCCAGGAGGGTAGCAATGAAGTCTAATGTAAGTTTTTCCAAAGCCAAATAGCTGGGCTCGAGGTCTGGGTCAACAAAGTATGCTTGAAGCATTTGCTGAGTCAAGAGGAGGAGAGAGAGAGAATTCCGAAAGTGCGGTTGCCAAAACCAATAGTCTAGAAACAAAAGGATTTTGGTCAGGCACAGATCGTCTCGGTGGATGGGTTCCAACAGGAATGGGTCGGGACTAGAACGGCAGCAAGTCCCAAGTTGGCGGATAACAACTTGCTAACATTTTGGTTTAGTCGGTCACCAGAGCCTTCTGTGTGTTGGCAGAGAGGATGGAGAGGAGGATGAACGAGGTGGCCGGGGGGGGGAGGACTATAGAATAAAAGAGGTTATTCTGTTTCTAAACTTTTGTATAATGGAGCTCAGCAACCTGGTCACTTGAGGAGTATGCCAGCTGCTGAACCTGGGGTTACACTGGAAATTATCAAGCTCTTGATTATGTAGATTCAAAGTGGGGTCTGGTTGATGGGCAAATCCATTCTTCCTTGTCATTTGAGAATAATGCATGCGATCAGAAGCATCACCTTGATTACCTTTCTTCTTCGAGTCTCCTCCAAGTGGAGGTACCAGGAAAGAGCAAGATCTCAACCCCATCTGCTGTTTTTGGCTTCTATCCAGGTCACACAAGGAATTATGGGTTTACTGGAGGCTGCTGAAGTCTTCTGTCTGTCTCTGCCTTTCGGTTGTCTCTGTTCCTCTCTCTTTCTTCATCCATCCAACCGTCTGTCCATCCATCCGTCTGTCCATCTGTCCATCCATCCATCTACTACATTCATCTTTCTACATAACTTAACACCTTCTGTATACCCGGTGCCGTTTGTAGCACTCGTTAAAGGTTAACTCAGTGAACCCAATGAACCTTCCTATCGGCCCCCAAAGTGTGGTTATCCCCATTTTACAGATGGGAAGCTCAAAGCACAGAGAGGTTAAGAGCCTTTTCCGAGGCGCACAGCTCACAAAAGCAGTGGAGCCGGGACCCAAACCCAGGCGTCAGAGCCCCAGTGCTCACGCTCTTCACCGCCACACCCATGGGCTGGCTTCCTGGGTGACTGCGGTCCACCTGGGATGCTATCCAAGTGCTCTCCCGGCTGTCCTTCCCAGAGGCTCCTGAGGGTCCTCCCACACAGAAGCGGCCTGGGGGCTGGGCAGCTGGTGGGGGGAGCCCCTCCGGATTGCAGCTGCTCTGTCTGTACCTCCATTTGTTATTCATCTCTTTCTTTTCATGTCCTTTCCCAACTGCCCCTTGTGTGAACAGATGTAAGAGCTTCCTGGTTCTTAAGAACTCCTGGTGCTTCAGCGGTTTCATTAGCGATGACAGTGTATGAATTGGGTGATGGGGTTTCCTGCCCTCGTACCTGCTCCCCGCAGCTGCCTCTCCCTGTGCTCAGCCTTAGCTGAAACCTCGCCATCCTGGACAACGGCAAACATTTGCTGTCCCCTCTCCTGCCCCAGAGCTGCTTGAGGACAGTACGTAACCAAGCAGACTGGACCACAGTTAAACAAACTCTGATTTTCTGAGACCAGCAAGGCCATCTTTTAAAAATACTGGTACCTCTCCATGCCAAAGGAGATCTGTATATATAGCCAGGCAAATGCCTACAAATTTCCACTTGACCAATTTAAGCATTTTTATCCTTGACCAAAACCAACTACTAAACTATACATGTGTGGGTCTTTTCTGTCTTTAAAAACAAGTTCGGCTTTAGCTCTGTTTTTAAGTGGTTTCCCCTGAATGCAAAGCATATTCAGCCGAAACTGGTTTGACTCAGTGGATAGAGCATCTGCCTGCGGACTGAAAGGTCCCAGGTTCGATTCCGGTCAAAGGCATGTACCTTGGTTGCGGTACATCCTACTGGGGATGTGCAGGAGGCAACTGATCAATGTCTCTCTCTCTCATCGATGTTTCTAGCTCCCTATCCCTCTCCCTTCATCTCTGTAAAAAATTAATAAAATATATTTTTAAAAAAGAAAAAAGCTTATTCATCTTCAGGTTGAACCGAAGGGCTTTTCAGCTTGTAGAGCCTCGGAGTCAGCAGTGCATTAACTGCAATGCAAATTAGTAGGCCTGCGCCAAAGAGCGAGTTTGATCAACAGCCAAACTGACTTCCTATCTTTGTCACTGAGGGATCAGTGGGGAAAGATGCCCCCAGAGCAGACTGGACTTAATACTAGTCCTTGGAGGTGGCACTTGGACACTTGCTAAATGATCCCCTTGGCGTTGTCATCTCAGAACACCAAAGGTAGAGGCAGTAAAAACCTGTCCAGTTTCCTTATCTGTTTTTCTCAATTCATGTCCCAGAAAACAAGAACACAACAACAAAAACGACAAGCTTTGTGCCAATTCAGATATTCCGGGGCTGTGGTATTTTGTAGCCAGAGGAAGGATCCCGCTATTGAACCCAGCTTTCCTGGAGGTTGGTGTTTGCTCAGTGTTCCTGCCTTTTGCAAGTTTTGCTGGACAAGTACAATTTTTTTTTTCTTAAAGGAAACATTTATCCTCTCAGACGCCACCGAGTTATTGAAACAGAGGCAGATACACTTAAGCAAGAAGTGTTTAATAATGACTCTGTGTTCCAGCATGTCCTGGCTGTGACACAGCTCCTGAGACGGTTTATAATTTGGGGGGGGGGGGGGTGGTAAATAGTAGAGATTAAACAGGATGAAACTGCCTGCATTCACCGGAGGCAATTAGAATAATCTCGCCAGGATTCCAACTGAATGCTCAGCGACGTGAGTCAGGTGCAGTTCAGTGTGAGCTCCAGAGGGGACAGACAAGGCAGCCGACTGAAATGGGTGGAGAGGGCTTTGCAGGCACGTGATACTGAGTCTGAGTCTTGGAGATGGAGATGCTTGGAGGGAGAGAGGGGATGGTCTCCCGAGTCAGCGTGGGGAATGGAGCAGAACACGGAGAGCTTTGGGGACAGTGAGAGCCTAGCCCGATTGGAGCGAAGGATTTCCGAGGGCGAGTAGTAGTAGTAGTAGATTGATTTGTGATATGATTTGCTTTCCAAACAAGAAATCCGGGCGTGTGTTCTCCTGGATAAACAGTGGGGGCAGGGGGTATTTGAAAGCCGGATCATCAAAGGAAGTCTGGAATGTGTGTTTTTTGTTGCCAGGAAGGACCTGGGTTGATCAAGGTGGTGGCTGAGGTTGAGAATCCTCGCAGGAGCTCTGGCTGGGACTGTGCCGTCGGCCAGCGTCAAGAGGAGCAGTATTTTGGTCGAAACCGGTTTGGCTCAGTGGATAAGGCATCTGCCTGCGGACTGAAAGGTCCCGGGTTCGATTCCAGTCAAGGGCATGTACCTTTGTTGCGGGCACATCCCCAGTAGGGGGCATGCAGGAGGCAGCTGATCGATGCCTCTCTCTCAGAGATGTTTCTAACTCTCTATCCCTCTCCCTTCCTCTCTGTAAGAAACCAATAAAATATATATTTTTAAAGAGAGAGAGAGAGAGAGAGAGAGAGAGCAAGAGAGAGAGAGCGCGCGCGCGCAGTATTTTGGACAGATTTGGAGTCAGGATGTTCTACCCGAGGCTGCAGATATTGTCTGAGGCTGTGGTTGAACCCTCTGTATACTTTTTTTGAGGAACTTGACAAATTAAAAGGGTTGGTGTCTGCTCCACCCACTGGTATATATCCCAAACACTTAACACGGTGCTGGGCACACAGTAGTCCATGTTTATTTGCTGAAAAACCTGGGATGGCCAAAACCGGTTTGGCTCAGTGGATGGAACGTCAGCCTGCGGACTGAAAGGTCCCAGGTTCGATTCTGGTCAAGGGCATGTATACCTTGGTTGCAGGCACATCCCCAGTGGGGGGCGTGCGGGAGGCAGCTGATTGATGTTTCTCTCTCATCGATATTTCCAACTCTCTATCCCTCTCCGTTCCTCTCTGTAAAAGATCAATAAAATATATTTTAAAAAGAAAAAGAAAAACCTGGGATGGTGGTCAGGATAGCCAGGACGGGGGACACACTACAGGTGACACCAGCGTAAGTTCAAAACAGGGTGCTCTTACTCACCATGCAGACCTGGTGTCTCGGCGTGCTTCGGTTAAGGATGCTGACCTTAGGATGCGGCTAACTGTTTGGAGGTTAAACAGGATGGAAGTCCTCGCACTGTTGAGGGTGTTTGAATCCTTCCTTCCGAGGGAGCCGGTGCGACCATTGGGGGCGGGATGCCGCAGGTCACCGCCGCAGCGCCTTCCCCACCTTCCTGTGGTTTTGCAGGAAGTGCATTTTGCAGAAAAGTCAGAGAGGAACTGAGTGTGATTCACAGCGGGCTGACAAGGCACTCGGCCGCCTCTGCCGCCGGCCCTTCCTCCTCAGGACCCTGCAGCCCGGGCTCGGCCTGTCCCAGCGCCCGGGGAGGCCCGGCCGGCGAGGACGGCGCCACGGGCCGGAGCCTAGGATGGTAAGACCTTCTCATTCTTTGATTTAGGCGCGACCTGGTGGACTTGCCTCTGAACCCATTCTGTTTGCTTCCTGGTGGTGTTCTCCGTGCACAGAGAGTTTTCTAATTTGTTTATACGCCCCGAGAGCCACCCCAGAGTTCTTCTTCGAGTCCCCCCTAAACTTAGCAGTGAACTTGACCGGCCCACAGAACGTGGTGGTGGTCGGCGTGTGTCCCGGATCTGCAGAATAGTCTAAAGCTGCTCATGATTTTCGTATCTTTTGCTCCCGAGGCTAAAAGCGCTCCGCCTGGTGTCCGTGGACTCACCCCGGGCGAGGGCAGGGAACAGGAAAACCTGCCGCAGCCTCACTTGAAATCGCACCCCCGAACGAGGGTTCCCGCAGCCCTGGGAGCCTGCACAGTCCCCCACACACACCGGCCAACCTCCGTTAAGAATTCGGACATGCTTGGGACATGCCGAAAGCTCAGGGGTATTTTTAGAAGAGGCTGTTCCTACAGATGAGGAAGTCTGGCAGATGGCTCTTCCGCCTGGGTTCTTTTTTTTCTTTCTTTCTTTTTTTTTTTTTCCTAGTTTTCTCCCCATGCAGCGGGGAGAGCCCTGGCCAGGCCCCTTTCTCTGAGGACAATGGGGGGAAAGGCTGTGCTGAAAACACGGGCCAGCAGCTGCCCGGCTCGGGGGCTCTCGGGATGGCCATGCCTCCCTCCTGGCCTGTGCCGGGGGCTCATGGACGGGGTCGGGGAGGAGGGAGGCAGGAGAGGAAGTGTGGGCGGGAACGAGGCCTTTATCACTCTGCGGGGCAAAGACATCTGTGTGGGGCTGCGGGCCCCCTGCCCTGATAAGAGCGTTACCGCCCGGAGAGGAAGGACCAGCGCGCGTGAGGCTTCGCCCATTGAAACCACTTCCTTCAGTGACATGACATCAGGTTCCATCGTGCAGGTGGTCTGCGCCCGTTTTGTGGAAAACAGTCGGCCAGGAACCAGGGGAAGGCGCCCCGAAAGGAACCGGAGTGTAGCCGTGGGGTGCGTTTTGCATGTATTCGGGTTGCCTCTGGGCCCTAGGTCTCGCAGAAGGCTCTATGACAGTGGTTCTCAACCTGTGGGTCGAGACCCCAACAGGGGTTGCCTAAAGCCATGGAAAACACAGATATTTACATTATGATTCATTAACATTAGCAAAATGACAGTGATGAAGTAGCAACAAAAATAATTTTGTGGTTGGGGGTCACCACCGCATGAGGAACTGTATTCAAGGGTTGCGGGATTAGGAAGGTTGAGAACCACTGCTCTATGAGACCCAGAGAGTCAGCTTTGGAATATTAAGCCCTTTCCAGAGATTTTGTTTGTTTGTGTTTTTTGGTTTGTTTTTTTTTTGAGGAATCTCTTGCACCCCCAGATTGAAGGCGCAAGACAACTTGATGTCAGGCTCGAGAGGGGTGGCGGGCCTCCCCTGTCGTTTTTAAATCTGATGTGGCTTTGTTCTTTCTCGGGTTACATTCTCCAAGAGTGCGGATGACACAGGTTTCCAGGGTGGAAGATATCTGATGCATCTCACACCCAAGAGTCATCGCTCCCAGGATTTTGCTCTTAAGGAAAGGGGTCACCCCATCCCCTCCCCATTTACACCTGAGCATTCCGAGTGCCTGTTCGTTACTGGTGGGGTCCTGGGCTTCTGTGCCTCGTCTAATAGAGGAACAGCAGTAATGTCCCCAGAAGCCATGACGACATGACATTGTGGCTCAGAGACTAAGATTTACCCAAGTCTGCTCCGGGAGGCTCCCCACTTCCCTACACACACATACACACACACACACACACACACACACACACGCATACACACACACGCACGCACACGCACACGCGGTCTGCGGAGGACTCATCCTGCAGTCATAGGAATGCTCCAGTTTTGTCTGCATTCACTTAGTGAGTCTTCAGAACTGAGTGATGCGATGCAGAACAACTCAACCCCAGAGTCTCAGAAGAGTGACCAGGACTGAGAAATAACCTTTTTCACCCACGAGGCTGTTCTGTGATGGTCAGTCCCGCTGGGGGCCTCACGGAAATCCCACTGGGTCATCCCTGTGTTCCATGCCCTTCGGAGGCTCACCAACCGGTCAGCAGAGTGGTCATCCCTGGGCTCATCCGGGCACGAGTGATTGTTGTTGCTCCTAGAAGTGTTCATTTTCGGTTCATGCCATATTTCAAGCATCCAATAAAGTTCAAAAAGTCATTTCACAGACCTTCATGTATCTCCCTAGGATTTTTCAAGTATTAACCTTTTGCCATTATGTTAGGTTTTTAAAATAAAATATTACAGGTACGGAGGAAAAATCCCTCCTTACCTGATTTCCATTTCATTTTCTCCTTGCTACCCAGAGTAACCACTGACTTGAACTTTATGAGTATTATTGCCACTATATGACATATAGGTGACATAGAAAAACTTTATAACATTGCTTTAAAAATGTATACAAATGGTATATCTACTTAATACCACTTGTATACTTTACTTGAGTCTTTTGAATGCTACTTGTAATACTCATTTTAAGCATAGTTTTCACATCGGTACATGAAAACCAAGTCCATTTATTTTTTTAATACTATATAAGATTCCATTGGAAGATTATACTACAACATAACCACTTCTTTATGATGGACATTGGAATTATAGCATTCTTTCGAGAAGCACATAATCCCTATTTTATATAAACTACATCATATCGTGGAAAAGAGAAAACGTTACCCAATTCATGTTATGACTCTGATTTTTAACCTTTATACCAAAACTAGACAAGATGAGTACAAGAAAGAAAACTTGGTTAGCTAACCTCACATTTGAATGTAAATGTAAATAAAAATCTTCAGTTAAATATTAGTCACACTGAATCCAGCCATGTGCAGTCAGTTAAGTGTATGCAAAGTGCACGAGTTGTTAATGGGACTCATCACGTGAACAGAATAAAGGAGAGGAAACAATGATTTTTGTGTCGATGCAGGACAAATATTCGATCAAGTTCAGTAACTATACATGACTTAAGAATATGAAACACTTCAAAAACCTGCATAGAAACGCTTCCTTCACCCGATAAAGATATTGACCTACACTCCCAGCACGCATGCACTTGGCGTTGAAGCCTATTGTGTAGTGCCTCCCCTGGGGGCTTATTATAAACGCAGACACAGATTCCACCCTGTGGAGTTCCCTCTTTTCTCTCAATGGTTGCTATTACTTTAAATTATCAGTGTGTGTATGTGTGTGTACTCATACATACACTTGTGTATTTTTTAGTTTTATCTATTTATATACCGTATTTTCGACTTTTCAACCCAGGGAAATCTTCTCAAAAGTCAGGGGTCGTCTTATATGCTGGGTGTTGTCTTATAGGGCAAGTATATCCCAGACTCTCTATTTTAACTGGAAGAGTTGGGGGTCGTCTTAGACGCCAGAAAATACAGTACATGTCATTGAGAGTTTTTCTTAAGTTTGTGGAATGGGGGCTGTGTCAGCTCAACAGCTGTGGTGCTGGGATTTCTCTCTCGGCAGTTTTCTGGGCCTGAAGACCCCAGAGACAGCGGAGACCACTCTGGAGGGGGCGGGGTAGTGGGGCTGCCATAGAGTTGGCTTCTCCCACACGAGGGAGTTGTTGCTATTCACACCTTCTTATTCTGGCGTCGTCTGAGAAGCCATTACGATGGATCTGATGGGGATCAAAATATTGTAGGAAACCTCTCTGATTGTATTTTACTACAGCCCTTCCTAAGGATTTGATATTTCCAGGATTCCTACCGTGACATTGAAATACAGTGGTACCTCGAGATACGAGTGCCCTAACATTCGAGATTTTTGAGATACGAACCATTGAGCGAGCGATTTTTGCTTTGAAATATGAGCAACATTTGAGATAGGAGTAATCTCGCAGATCGGCCAGCTGCACAGGACCCACCAGTTTACCGCGACTTGAGCGTCTCATAGTTTCCCATGCCTCAAGGTTATGGAATGAATTAAACTCGTATATCGAGGTGTATAAAAATACTGTTAATCATAATATTGCCATTCATGTCATACTTGTATTTAATAGCTTTAAAAACCTGTTTTCCTGGTCGTTCTCAGGGCTGAAGATGGAGAGAGAGAGAGGTTTCTAGAAAGCACTTTTTCTGGTAGCCCACGCACTTTCTCTAAACTTCTCTGTTAATGAACAAAGAGTTCCAGTGATTATGAAGAGCAACCCAGGGCCTGGCCGTGCTGAGCCAAAGCACAATCAATGGGTTTTTGACTGGAAGGTCACATGCATTAAACACGGCAGTCCTGATGCCAAATCAATCCGGCATTGTGTATTTCCCCCAGCAGATATCGAGGTATAGATCTGCTGTCCGGGGAGCAAGAATGTCATCAGGAAATATCAGTTCCGACAAATCGGGGTTACCACCCGCAGGGGAGGCCCTGGATCGATGGGACTCTGTCTCCCTCTGTGGTGAAAATGTCAGGTCGGAGTGAATATTCATGCGGCCCTTGGAAAGAGGGGAGGAGGAATCAATAAACTAAACACCCTACCCAATCATGGAACCGGTTTCTCCAAGGCGAAGTCCTTTGTTGTGAACTTGGAATTCCTGTCCCTGATATGTTGGTAATGTCTTAGAAATGCAACAAAAAGATTTCACTGGAAGCCGAAGGACAGACGTATTCCATAGTTCTGGCATAAGGGTTATGTTAACATGGTTCTTGACTAAGCATTGCATGAGAAGTCTGGTTAAAATTTAAATGAGCCATGACCGGTTTGACTCGGTGGATAGAGAGTAGGCCTGCAGACTGAAGGGTCCCAGGTTCAATTCCTGTCAAGGGCATGTACCTTGCTTACGGGCACATCCCCAGTAGGAGGTGTGCAGGAGGCAGCTGATCCATGTTTCTCTCTCATAGATGTTTCTGACTCTCTCTATTCCTCTCCCTCTCTGTAAAAAAAAAAAAAAAAATGAATAAAAAATATTCAAATAAAAATTTAAAAAAAACAAAATTTTAAATGAAGTTTCTCTTAATTCCAAGGAACAACCTAGACTCTTTGAAGCTATGTCAAGAGAGTACCAGGCAAAAAAGAAATCCTATGTTTTTAATCTTGATTTGCAATTCACGTGTTTTGTGATCTTGCAAAAGCTACTCAGTCTATGCATCTCAGTCTATACATTGGCTTGTAAAATAATATTCTATTTTTCTTTGTAGAGTTGTTGCCCAGGATATAATAGATGACATAAATGTGTCAGAAGATGAAGGCAGTTGCTCCCAAATCATGGTTTTGGCGTTTGCCTAAACTGAATACGTGCACCTCTCCTAGCCATCCGAGAGATCTCCTGCCATGGATGTGCATATGGTTTCAAAAGAGCCCCTGTTCTCTCTCCTCCCAAAGTCATTTTTTCAAAACTTGCCGCCATCGGTCAGGTTTCAAGAGAGAGCATAGTGCGTTCACGGTCAGTCGACTTGGTTTTTCACTTGAAACTAAATTAATCACTTCCATTGTTTCTCACCCAATTTCCAGGCACCTCTTAAAAATGAACAAGAGCAGCTCTGACTTGGAGAAGGTGAGCCAGGGCTCCGCAGAGAGCCTCAGCCCGTCCTTCCGGAGCGTCCACGTCAGCTTCACCACGGGCTCCACGGACAGCCTGGCCTCGGACTCCAGGACCGGCAGTGATGGAGGTAACGCACTTGACCTTGACAGGGAGGCTGAGATTCTCCTGAGCCTGTAAGGCCAGGCCCAGGTGAACTGCCAGAGTTTTGGAAGGGCTGAGCTGCGGGGCAGCTGGTCAGAAAGTCTGCGAGGTCCGAGGCCTCTGGGGGACCTTGCCGAAGGCGGCCGCTCCTGCCTTGACTTTTCCTGAACAAGTCTGACCCCCCTGCCCTCCCCCTCTGGATATTTTACTAGAATCTTTACATTTAGACTTCAAAACGTCCTTATTTGAAAGACATTACAGATGCAGGTGCTTTCTCCAGGATGCTCACCCGGCTAACTGTATCTAGAGGTTAATTTTAGTTCACGCTGTTGTGACAGTAAAAGCTGAGCGAGGCTTTTTGTTTCTAAAGCAAAACAACCCCTTAGCCTCTCTTTCACAGAAACGTGTGCCAGAGTCATCAGTGCGTCCGTCGCTAGGGGTCTGCCGGTCAGCCCCAGCACGGAGCTAGACCTGCTTCCTGGGCCCTGCTTTCCCCACGAAGTAGACTCCACCAAGGAGTGGTTGGCTGTAATTCCCTCGTGAATGTGTGGCAAGGTGCCTCATCCCACACTGCACTCCCCAGTTATACACAGTGCATCGCATGGCAACGAGAAGGGAGGAGGCAGAAGTTGAAAGCATGTTGGAAGAGTCCTAGTCCCTTGGGTCATGAGCCACCTCAGTGTAGGTCTGCTCTCTGTTTCTGTCCTCCGGATCAGTTCTCGGGATTGGATACCTGCCAAGCACAGATTTCTCTCTCTCTTGGCAACCTTCTGTGTTCCTCTCGCTCTTCCTCCCTCCCTCCCCCTACCTGCAGCTCTCTTGTGGGCATGCATGCGCTCACACGTGTTCCCATGCACACACTTGGACACAGCACGTGTTCACATAAATGTCTAATGAATTAAAAGTATGCAGGCTTCATTAGGCTACCCTCCATTCCACTTTCCGGATAAAGCTCTAAGGCAGCGGTTCTCAACCTGTGGGTCGCGACTCCTTTGGGGGTCGAACAACCCTTTCACAGGGGTCGCCTAAGACCAGCGGAAAACACCTATTTCCCATGGTCTTAGGAACCAACACACCGCTCCTCGGTGTAGCAAAGTGTAGCAATGTAGTTTACTGTTGTCCTATGAAGACTGTTACCCATGCTACACCACGATTCAAGACAAAATTTCATTTATTTGTAATTAGAAATAAATATTTCACAATCTATAATTACATGTTGTTTTTTGTGATTAATCACTATTCTTTAATTATGTTCAATTTGTAACAACGAAAATACATCCTCCATATCAGATATTTACATTATAGTTCATAACAGCAGCAAAATTACAGCTATGAAGTAGCAACGGAGATAATTTTATGGTCGGGGGTCACCACCACATGAGGAGCTGTCTTAAAGGGTCTCGGCCTTAGGAAGGTTGAGAACCGCTGCTCTAAGGCATAATCCGTGGGTGTGTCCTGATGGGGTACGTTCCTGAAGGGAACTCTTGCTCTTTTGTACTGTGATGGGCAGTGTTAAAACCTCCCGCCCTTCCAGCACTCTGTGTGTGTGTCCTCGCCTGGGTTTCTCTTGGACTTGGCTGTCGCATGTTAAGTTTCGACAGGTGCCAACATGACTTCCCCTCTCATTCCTGTGCCAGTATTGCTTGTCAGTAGGCATTTTCAGAGTAGAGAGTTCCATTGAAAAGTTACTGTCCTCAAAACTGGTTTGGCTCAGTGGATAGAGCGTCGGCCTGTGGACTGAAAGGTCCCGGGTTCGATTCCCTTCAAGGGCATGTATCTTGGTTGCAGGCACATCCCCAGTAGGGGGTGTGCAGGAAGCGGTTGATCGATGGTCTCTCTCTCATTGATGTTTCTAACTCTCTACCCCTCTCCCTTCCTCTCTGTAAAAAATCAAAAAAAAAAAAAATATATATATATATATATATATATATATATATATATATATATAAGAAAAGTTACTGTCACCAACATTTTTCTGTCTAAAAAATGAGTACCCCTAAGGCAAAAGCATCTGTTACAAGTCAGTCTGTGGTGTGTTCTGATGGGAAACTTCTGATAGCTCTCACTTGAAAACAGGAAATATCTTAGCCTCGGTTCGAGTAGGATGTGGCCAAAGAGGATTTTCTTTTTCTGCAGATTTTCCTGGGCTCCTATCTTCTTCCTTTTCCCCTCCCATTGTGCAAACATTCCACAAGACAGATTACTCCGCAGAGGGCTGGGTCAGCCGGTGAACTGTGAGTCCCCGTGTTGGCCAGCCCTGACCCGCCGCTCTCTCGGGATGTAACCAGTGCTGTGGTGGACCGCATCGGCCACCTGCCAGCTGGTGTTGATGAGCGCTGGACTTAATGGCCTCAGCTCTTTGCTTCTCAGAACCAGCAACTCCTGACGTTTGCTCTCAGAGCTCCTCGGGTCTGTGTAGGAAGATAAGTTAAAACACGTGACACACACGCTGAGACCGGTTTGGCTCAGTGGATAGAGCACCGGCCTGCGGACTGAAAGGTCCCAGGTTCGATTCCGGTCAGGGACATGTACCTTGGTTGTGGGCACATCCCCAGTAGGGGGCATGCAGGAGGCAGCTGATCGATGTCTCTCTCTCATTGATGTTTCTAACTCTATCCTTCTCCCTTCCTCTCTGTAAAAAGTCAATAAAATATATTAAAAAAAAAAAAAACACGTGACACTGCCCTAGCTCAGTGGTCCTTAAGTAGCCAGACTCATTAATTAGCAGAGCCAAATAGCAACAGGACAACGATTAAAGTTTCTTTGGAGAGCCACATTTTTTTAAACTTCTCCTAATGCCACTTCTTCAAAATAGACTCGCCCAGGCCGTGGTATTTTGTGGAAGAACCATACTCCAGGGGCCAAAGGGCCGCACGTGGCTCGCGGACCGCAGTTTGCCGACCACGGCCGTAGCCGGTTTGCCTCAGTAAATAGAGCATCGGCCTTGGGACTGACTAGAGTTGTTGCACAGGATATAATAGATGTCAAAACTTGCTGGCATAGGAAGGCAGTTGGGAGGAACCAGGCCTGCAAGGGAAGGAAGTTGGGAGTGACCAGGCCTGCAGGGGAGGGCAGTTAGGGGCAAACAGGCTGGCAGGGGAGCAGTTAGGCATCAATGAGGCCTGCAAACCACCACAGGCCCCTCACCCAGGCCACCAGGCCTCTCTCCTATCTAAAAAAAAGAGTAATATGCAGATTGAAGGGTTGTGGTTTCGATTCCGGTCGAAGGCACGTATCTCAGTTGCAGGCTCAATCCCTGGTTGGGGCGCATGCAGGAGGCAACCCATCGATGTGTCTCTCTCACTTCAGTGTTTCTCTGTCTCTCCCCTCCCACTCAATAAAAATCAATGGAAAAATATCCTTGGGTGAGGAATAACAAACAAACAAACAAAAAAAAAAAAACACTTGATGCATGGAGGGAATAAGCTAGGAAATCGGGCTGCCTAGAACATGAGTGCTTGCAAAGGCTTCCGGAAGGAGAATGAATGGAGAGCTGATGGAGGGTTCAGAGAAGACTTTCAGGAAGATGGGACTTGAGCTCATGTCTGAGGTGTGGCAAGAACTGAGGAGGAAGGGGCTTTGCAGGTTAAGAAAACACTAAGGCGGAACAGAGGCTTAGGGAAGAGGGTGTAAGACCAGCCTGCCACACTTCCGGGAACAGGCAGGGGAAACGGGACGTGAGGTTGGTGGGAAGCAGAGGCTGATTGTAGAAACCGGTTAGTGGAGGTAGGAAAAGGGAGCCTCCAAGGATCGATGAGTATAAAGATGACACCTAACCTAGACATTTTTGAAATGATTACACTGTTATGATGATTCCTCTTTTGTAATCCAGTTATTCAATGGAAATGCATTTCAGAATTTGGATTCCCAGATCCATAAGAAAGTATCCTTAAAGCAAATTATTTCTTACTACTGCTCCTACGTATGGCTCTGTCTGCAGAACCAATGTATAGAACCACTGGCATGAAATGTGAGAAGCACTTCATTCAGCTTCTCATCACTAACCAAGGCCGCTTGCTTTAGGGCTGTTATTGAGTAATTTCACTCTCATGAGTCTTTACTCACTTTTACTGCATCTCTGAAATATAACCCTTCATGCCTCCTATTACTAATAGGAGAGGTAGAATTAGTTCATGCGGAAGATTCTTGAAACCAGAGTATAGCGTCTACCTCTAATATTATATATTGACACTAGAGGCCCGGTACATGAAATTTGTGCACAAGGAGGGGGTGTCCTTCAGCCCAATCTGCTCCCTCTCCAATCTGGGACTCCTTGAGAGATTTCTGACTGCCCGTTTAGGCCCGATCCAGGCATAAACATGTAGTTTGACATCCCTCTCACAATCCAGGACTATTGGCTCCCAACTGCTCACCTGCCTGCCTTCCTGATTGCCCCTAACTGCTTCTGCCTGCCAGCCTGATCACCCCTAACCACTCCCCTGCCAGCCTGATTGATGCCTAACTGCTCCTCTGCCAGCCTGTTTGCCCCTAACTGCCCTACCCTGTGGGCCTGGTCACCCCCAATTGCCCTCCCCTGCAGGCCCAGTCACCCCCAACTTCCCTCCTCTGCTGGCTTGGTCACCTTTAACTGCCCTCCCCTGCAGGCTTGATCACCCCCAACTGCCCTCCTTTGCAGGCCTTGTCCCTGACAACTGCCCTCCCCTGCTGGCCTTCTTGTGGTGGCCATCTTGTGTTCACATGGGGGCAGTCATCTTGTATGTTGGAGTGATGGTCAATCTGCATATTACTCTTTTATTAGATAGGATAAAGGCCTGGTGCATGGGTGGGAACCATCTGGTTTGCCCTGAAGGGTGTCCTGGATCAGGGTGGGTGTTCCCTTGTGGGGTGGAGTGGCCTGGAAGAGGGGCTGTGGTAGTTTGCAGGCTGGCTATAACCCCCAGCAACCCAAGAGGAGGCCCTGGTATCTGGGATTTATCTTCTACAATTGAAACTGTAACCTGGAGGGGAGCCAAGCTTTCTGTTCTCACAGCCATAGAAACTCTATTGCCTTAAGCAGGCCAGGCTTTGCAGAAAGCTTGGCTTCTTCCATCGCCAGGGGCAACCCAGACCTTTTTCGTGGGCTCTCTGTGGCTGTAGTCACCTTGGTTGGCTTAATTTGCATACTCACTCTGATTGGCTGGTGGGTGTGGCTAGTTAGTGTAGCGGAGATATGGTTAGTTTGCATATTGCTCTTTTATTAGATAGGATAATATACAGTTAGACTCTATACTTATTCTGACAGTAGGAATTCACTAATGAAAACGATGCATTGACTTCACACCCACAGTCTAGGCTGGCCAGACTGAGGTCAGCACGAAGTCATCCCAGACCATATCACAGTAGCAGCTGGGAAGCGCATCAGGATCATGGTTAAAGTCAGATTTCTCCTATTCAGGCTTTGTGATTTTTAAAAAAAGCCTTAAATTGCATAAGAAAAGCAAACAGTTGTAATCAATAACTTTGTCACATTTTTTGAACAAGTCTGTCTAAATATGTTTACGGATATTTTTGTATCAATATTAACTTGTATCCCATTTCATGCTCCTCAGAGCACGTCTGTTATCCCATTTGTCCTGTGGGCAGTTCCGTTGAACAGTGAAGGGAGAATCCAGCTAAGCAGTTTTTAAGCTGGTGCAGGAGGGACAGGGCGCCCGAGTCGGGACAGATCTGTGAATGCTGCTGGGAAGCTCGTCGGCAGTGGGTGGTGGGTGGTGGGCGGGTGAGGGGAAGGGATCGGCGAAGATGCCTGTGCTTCAGATGCTTTCTTTTATCTATTTTTTAAATATATTTTTATCGACTTCAGAGAAGAAAGGAGAGGGAGAGAGAAAAACATCCGTGATGAGAGAGAATCATTGATCAGCTGCCTCCTACATGCCCCCCGCTGGGGATTGAGCCCACCACCTGGGCGTGCGCCTTTGACTGGAATCAAACCCTGGACCCTTCAGTCCGAAGGCTGAAGCTCTATCCACTGAGCCAAACCGGCTAGGGCCCAATGGTTACTTCTAAAATATGCAGACCTTATGGGCTGCTTAGAGGATTTCCTTTCTGGTTTAGGATAACAGAATTCAGTTCCGCGGTTTAACAAGCATCAGTGGATGTAGCGTTCCCTTAGTCAGGAGATGAGAGAGCGCTTTATTGAACTGAAACCGTAGGCACAGGGGCTAGATAAGAGGTCTAATTATGCAGGGAGCACAGTTACAAATCGCATGACGGTTTGTGCCAGGGCAGAGTCGGTACATTCGTATTTTGATAGCTAGCGGACCGGAGATACAGGAAGTTAATTACATATCTTGACAGTTGGTCAGCTTGTTGTTCTCAATAATGATGCCAGGTGGGTTTTTAAAATAATACACATGAATTCAATCATTAATTTGATAGGTAACTTGTTGAATGTAAACGGTGGACCATTCCAGATGTTGAAGAAATGGCAGTGACACCCCCCCCAACCCCAAAATGTCCAGTCCTTCTTTCCTGGAGCTCCCATTCTAGTGGGGACAGTGAGGAAGATAAAGGCGTGAAGTAGACGGTGTGTCAGACGGCAGTAGGTGCGACGGGGGAAATCGAGCCCGGAAGGTGGCAGAGAGTGGGGGGACCAGTTGGGGGAGACAAGTCACAAAGATCAGACAGCAGCCAGAATAAGTGGCAGCCTGACCTTCACTGAGCCTTTGCTCCCCACTCAGGCCATTCTCTGAGAAGAAATAGTACTTTTTAAAATTTATTTTTATTGATTTCAGAGGGGAAGGGAGGAGGAAAGATAGAAACAGATGAGAATCATTGACCAGTTGGCTCCTGCATGCCCCGCTACTGGTGATCGAGCCTGCAACCTAGGCATGTGCCCTCACTGGGAATCCAACCGGTGACCTCTGGGTTCCTGGGTTGGCGCTTAACTG
Source organism: Lasiurus borealis (assembly GCA_004026805.1). Taxonomy (NCBI): domain Eukaryota; kingdom Metazoa; phylum Chordata; class Mammalia; order Chiroptera; family Vespertilionidae; genus Lasiurus; species Lasiurus borealis. Next base: position 40,479 of record PVJN01010197.1, read on the forward strand.
CTGGCCAGACAGAAATCATATTTTTTTTAAAGATGGTCTTGACAATAGGGGGAAAAGGAGACATGTGTAATACTTCAAACAAAAAACAGTTTAAATTAAAAATGTTCATTTTAAAATAAAAAATAAATAAAGGTGTTCTTTAAAAGGGCATCTAAAAATCTCTAGCTACAAATAGAGTGTTTTTAGACCATTAAAAGGCTTGTTAAAGCACTTGATCCTAAATTGGTGGGTTCTGTGCTGGGAGACCAGTCACCGAAGGATGAAGAAGATATCCCAGCCGAGACCGGTGTGGCTCAGTGGATAGAGCCTCAGCCTGCGGACTGAAAGGTCCCAGGTTTGATTCCGGTCGGGGGCATGTACCTTGGTTGCGGGCACATCTCCAGTATGGGGCGTGCAGGAGGCAGCTGATCAATGTTTCTGACTTTCTATCTCTCTCCTTTCCTCTCTGTAAAAAATCAATAAAATATTTAAAAAAAAGAAGAAGAAGAAGAAGAAGACATCCCAAAGGAAACAATACTCGTGCTTAAGATTGTGGCCGGAGCTTCATCTTTGTTTAAACTATTTCCATGTAAACCGCATTTTAAACATACATATAATCGCTTCAATAAAGTTAGTACAGGTCTATGCTAAAAAGTAAAATAATGGAGAAAGGTGTGGAATGAAAAGTTAGTGTCCAACTCCCACCTTGAACGTATTTTTCTATATCATCTCAGAAATTTTTTACCAGTGTTCTCAATATTATAAACTTCATTTCTGTGCATTTTTGTCCTTACTCTATCTTGACATCTTCTCAATCACAACCTCTAGATCTACCTCACTTTTTTTTTAATGCTGCCTAGTTTTTCATGGTATGAATCGGTTAAATAAACCCTCTCCCCCTTATCAATGCATGTTTAGTGTATTTTCATTACAAGTTTACAGTACAGATCCTGTACTACACAGTGAAATAATTCCATGGACATATATGGAAGATAAATTCTTACAAGTAGGAATTGATGTGTCAATATGTGTATATATATATATATATATATATATATATATATATGCGTTTTAAATAGATGTTAACCAGATTACCCTTTAAAAACGTCGATGTGCACTTTCAGCCACAGCATTAACAGGGCTCTGAGCTAACTTTTAATTTTACTGTGGATTTGGAAGAAAACCCTTAGTGGCTGTGTTCTCCCAGGGATGGAGAGGCGCGCACAGGGGCTGTAGGCATGGCATGTTTTCCGTGAGCCCCTCTTCCAAACCGAGACAGTGTGCATCTCTTCTGCATGTAAATGGCATTCACGTCTCGATGATTGTTTCTTGGGATGATTAAGTGGTCCGGAGGGACTCCTCACAAATGCCACGTTTCCCATCCCGTGGTAAAATGCTAATCACATGCTTCCATTTTCAGACCACGTCCACCTTCTTGAAAAAGCAAGGATTCCTTTTAAAGGAATGCTTTGTTGCCTTTTCTTTTCTTTTCTTTTTTTCTCTTTTAAATGTTCAGAGTCGAGACTTATTCAGACTGTGGGACCGAACAAGAGGTTGCACAATTTTCCTCTGGAGGAAAAAATGACAGGCGAGGCTAGAACATTCCCTGGCCCCATCCGCTCGCATCTCCTGGGGGTGGGGAGAGGGTTTGGCAGGGTCCTCCTGCAAGACTGCCGCCACTTCCTGTGTGAAACTGGCGAGGTGCCCGCACAGATGGCTGTGGTTTTCTCACCTTGAACCTGACGGGCTGGAGGTAGCTGCAGGGCATGGCGAGATTTTCTCCATCTGCTTTGTTCCCTGTGCCTTTTAGGGAATAGATGCTCAACAGATACTGACTGATGTATGGATAAATCTGTACAGCCATGTCCAATGTATGATCCTCATTTAAAAAAAAAAGCGATAGTCCAAGTTTTTGAGCTAAAGAATGTTCTATTTGCTTTACCTTCCTGGAAATTGGAGGCTAGTCAGTCACATGAGCTCAGGTTTGGAGCGTGGGGGACCCTTCGCTGGGACCCTGCCCTCTGCCTCCCCGCTTGCTCTGGCCCAGCGGCTGCAGGAAGGCAGAGCTGTGCCCCGAGGAAGCCCAACCGTGCTCGCTCAGGCGGCTCCAAACTGGACTGACCACTTCCTCCTGAAGCTCGGCGCTCATTTTGTCCGCGGAGAACAATGCAAGTGCCTATTCAAAGCCGGCGCGGGAAGGACCCTGCAATCAGGGCGACCTCACAGCCCTCCTCGGTTTGAACTCTTGGCCTGCGGGCCTGCAAAGGGTTGGTTTAAGCTGCTTTTCCTGACCAGCCAAGTCGTGATGGCTCCTCTCTCTGACTGTGATGGCACTAGCTGGTAGGACCCCCCCCCCCCCTAAAATCCTTTTAAGATTCCACCCAGCGCTCCGTGGGCGAGGGGCAGTTTCCCACAGGAAACCGTCTCTCTTCCCTAAAGATGCGGAGGTGCTCTCTCTGGTCGGCCCTTGCCTTCCCCCGCAGAATGGGGGTTTGGGAGGAAAACTTTGGAGCTGGGATCTGGAGCTCTCTGGCCCAATTAGCATGCAAAATCATTTAAAAAACAAAACAGCTAAAACCGGGTTGGCTCAGTGGATAGAGCGTCAGCCTGCAGACTGAAAGGTCCCAGGTTCGATTCCGGTCAAGGGCATGTACCTAGGTTGCAGGCACATCCCCAGTAGGGGGCGTGCAGGAGGCGGCTGATCGATGTTTCTCTCTCATCGATGTTTCTAACTCCCTCTTCCTTCTTCTGTAAAAAATCAATAAAATATATTTAAAAAAAAAAAAAAAAGAATATCCACCACTGACACGCCCTGTGGCCCTGGAGTGCCCGGGGGCCATCAGGGTGAATGGTGATCTTCTCAGCTGCTCTGGCTCCACGTCTGCCAGAACAGCCTCAAGGACCCGTGCACCCCGAAGGGTGCCTTGGGCCGGAAGGTGGTGTGTCTGCTACAGATGCAGGTGGTACTTTTGTTCCGACTACAAAAAGCACGACGTGCCGAAACCGGTTTGGCTCAGTAGATAGAGCCTCGGCCTGTGGACTGAAGGGTCCCAGGTTCGATTCCGGGCAAGGGCATGTACCTTGGTTGCAAGCACATCGCCAGTAGGGGGTCATGCAAGAGGCAGCTGATAGATGTCTCTTTCTTATCGATGTTTCTGACTTTCTATCCCTCTCCCTTCCTCTCTGTAAAAAAATCAAAAAAATATATACAGTGTTACCTCGAGGTACGAGTGCCCTAACATACGAGATTTTTGAGATACGAGCCCTCGAGCGGGCGATTTTTGCTTTGAAATACGAGCAACAGTTGAGATAGGATTCATCGCGCGGATCGGCCGACTGCACACGACCCACCAGTTTACCGCGACTCGAGCGTCTCATAGTTTCCCACGCCTCAAGGTTACGGAACGAATTAAACTCGTATCTCGAGGTACCACTGTATATTTAAAGATTCCCGCTGTCCTGACCGATTGGGAAGGTCACCGTCCGCAGCTGTGGGAAGACATGGGGAGGGAAAGGTGGAGCAGCGCAGCCATCTGCGAAGAGGTGTTTTATTTCAGGGGCAGCGCTGAGACAAAGTGCCTGTTAGGAGAGGCCGGGATGCAGGGCGGGGCTGAAATTACAGACTGCCGGCGCTGGAAGGGGCCTTCGCGGCGATGCCATCCCGTCCGTTTTTAAATGAGGAAACTCGGCGGGGCAGGGTGGGGTAGTGGGGGATGGAAAATGTGGGGGAGAGGTCGACAGCTGGTTGCAGTTCATCCCGCAGAGCAGGAAGGGGCAGGTGGAGGCATCAAGGAGACCCTCACCAGGAAGGCAGCAAGGAAAAGCCAGTAAGGACTGGGACATGAAATAAGCCTTTAAGCCGAAACCGGTTTGGCTCAGTGGATAGAGCGTCGGCCTGCGGACTGAAAGGTCCCGGGTTCGATTTCGGTCAAGGGCATGTACCTTGATTGCGGGCACATCCCCAGTGGGGGGCTTGCAGGAGGCAGCTGATGGATGTCTCTCTGTCATCGATGTTTCTAACTCTCTATCCCCCTCCTTCCTCTCTGTAAAAAATCAATAAAATATGTTTTTTAAAAAATAAGCACAAGATTGACAGAGGGGACTAGGGACCTGCTTTGTCAGAACCTGCCCTGTCGCTGGACTGGACCGGGCGTCCTGGCCAGAGGCAGGCTGTGCCTGATGCTGGAGGCGCTCGTTAAAGCACGTACTGGGGGTTCTCATCCCACTGCTTTCTCTCCTCATCCCCCATCTTCTGTGTGTGTGTTTCTTTAAATATATTTTTATTGATTTCAGAAAGAAAGGGAGAGGGGGGGAGAGAAATAGAAACATCAACGATGAGAGAATCATTGATGAGAGAATTATCGATCGGCTGCCTCCTGCACGCCACTGGGGATCAAGCCCGCCACCCAGGCCTGTGCCCTGACCCGGAATCAAACCATGACCTCCTGATGGGTTCATAGGTCGACACAACCCCTCGAGCCACACCAGCCAGGCTCTTCTGCATTTTCATGATCAGTTCATTGAGGGGTGAGCAGCGCGCGGGGGTGGGCTTCTGCTGCCCAGCATGCGGCAGGCGGGGCATGGACCTGGCTGCGCTCGGCCCCTCCTTGCTCCTCACCTGGGTGCTGGGGGCTGAGGCTGCGGGCCCCGCGAGAGCCCCAGCTAAGGAGTCTGCTCCTCCCTCCCTGGCGCAGCCTGGGCGTTAGCGAGCAACCCTCCCCCGAAGGAGGAAGGAAGCGACCCAGCCTCCGGCCGTCCCCACTGCTGGCCCAGCCCTGGGAGGAGGAAAGTTTCTTTGGGGGAAGTGTGGGGTGGGGTCCAGCTGCGGAGACCGGCGCCCTGGGCTCTCCCTCCTCTCTGATGGGCTCCTGCGTGTCCCATTCGGACCGTCGAGGGGAGCGGGTGCACAGGAGCGTGGAGTGGGCTGGTCCCCTGTGCCGCAGTGGCGTGGTTTATAATTAACCTGGGCCCATTAGAAGGGACAACAGTCACTCCTGCAGCCTGGGCCCCGCCTGTCCCAGCCGGTGGCGGGGTGAGGTGGGTGGGGACACTGTCTGCGATCCTATGCTCCTCCTCGGCCCGGTGACGAGGCTGGGCGTGGGCCCCGACAGCCTCGATCACCGGCACACACGCTTCCCGGGCACGAGCCTGCGGGTCCCCAGCTCCCGTGTTCACCACGCAGTGCGCACCCACTCTGTGCTCCTCTGAGCTCTGCACTCAGGGCTGCACTGGGCAGGAGGCCCTGCTGTCACGCATCGTGTGGGGGGGGGGGCGGTCTGGGTGGCAGTGAGGCTGGGGCATGGGTGTCAGCACCCACCCTGCCCGGGGCAAGGTGAGCCCTGAGGACATGGTCATTCACCGTGCTCCTGAGAAGGTCCCTCCTCCCTATGGGGCACCCTAAGTCAGAGGCCCAGTGTTGACCTGAAGGGCCTGGTGCTAGTGCTTATTCTGGGGGCCACTCTGTCCCCATGTGGGTTGGAGGAAGCAGAGAGGGACGCAGTGTGGGCATAGAAGGCTGGGAGAGCCCAGCCGGTGTGGCTCAGCGGTTGAGCGTCGACCCAAGAACCAGGAGGTCGCCGGTGTGATTCCCAGTCGGGGCACGTGCTTGGGTTGCGGGCTTGATCCCCAGTAGGTACAGGTGGGAGGCAGCCGATCGATGATGCTGTTTCTCATGGATGCCCTTGTCTCTCTATCCCTCGCCCTTCCTCTCTCTGTAAAAATCAGTAACAACAGTGGTTCTCAACCTTTCTAATGCCACCTCCCTTAAGGCAGCTCCTCATGTGGTGGTGACCCCCAACCATAAAATGATTTCCGTTGCTACTTCATAACTGTAATCTTGCTACTGTTATGAACTGTAATGTAAATACATCTGATATGCAGGATGTATTTTCGTTGTTACAAATTGAACATAATTAAAGCATAGTGATTAATCACAAAAACAGTATGTAATTATAGATTGTGAAATATTTATTTCTAATTGCAAATAAATGAAATTTTGTCTTGAATCGTGGTGTAGCATGGGTAACAGTCTTCATAGGACAACAGTAAACTACATGGCTACACTTTGCTACACCGAGGAGCCGTGTGTTGGTTCCTAAGACCATGGGAAATAGGTGTTTTCTGATGGTCTTAGACGACCCCTGTGAAAGGGTCGTTCGACCCCCTAAAGGGATCGAGACCCACAGGGTGAGAACCACTGAGTAAGAACATTGTTTTTAAAGAATGTTCTTAGGAAGGTCACGTGCGCCCAAGGGAGGTGAGACAACACCAACAGGTAGTTGGCCTCCTTTGCTCAGGCCTGTGTGTTTGCGGGCCTCCTCCTCCAGGCAGGCTGTGAAGGTGGCCGTGGCGCAGGCACACAGGGTGACGTGAACTAAAGGAGGAGTGCCCAGTGCCCGTTCCCTTCCATCTAAGGCCCCTCTTCCTTTCACATCTTAACCTTCGGATTACAGGGTGCGTTTTCCAATCTGTGAGCAGAGTTCATGTGTTGTTGTTTTTAACCCTCCTAGAAGCTGTGATTAAAGGGATGGGTGCATCTTCCGGTCCGTTCTTAGAATGACACAGATGAGTGTTATTTCAACTCTCCCTTTCCCCTTTCCGAGGTCCATAGCTTTTCCTTGCGTATTTCGCCACCTGGCTTCCTGTTTCACCGTAAAACCGCCACACTATACATCGACACATAGCGTGCAGTCCCCGCCCTGTCTGGGCCAGCCCTTCGTCTCATCTGCGGGGACGATTCTGCACGCCCCCATGCTCGGTGGAGATGTGTGGCCCTGGGGGACCTTCCTCCAACCCCTGAGTCAGTGTCCCCGCTCTGGCACCACTCTGGGACCGCGGGCTCAGGACACACTTGCTTTCCCTGGAGATCTGTTTTGCTGCTGCTGTTTTTACTAAAATCACCTTCCCGTGCCTTCTAAACTACCTGTGGGCCAGGCCTGCTCCTGAGCCACCCGGGTTTGTCAGAACTCCTACAACAGCGGTTCTCAACCTGTGGGTCGAGACCCCTTTGGGGGTCGCCTAAGACCATCGGAAAACACAGGTATTTACATTATAATTCATAACAATAGCAAAATTACAGTTATGAAGTATGGTTAGGGGTCACCACCACATGAGGAACTGTATTAAAGGGTCGCGGCATTAGGAAGGTTGAGAACCACTGTCCTAGAACAGCATGCTGAAAGGGAGAGATGTTACTGTGGGTAAACCGCACCCTCTCTAAACCTGACCTTTTAACAAACCCAGCCAGCCAGGCAGCACACGGCCAGGTTGGTGGCTGCTGGTGCAGCACTGTTTGCAAAATATGGGACGCAGCCTCAGAGACAGTCAAGAGGGGACTGGATAAATGGATTATGATACTTGCATGTGATGATATGTGATCGATAGCTGTGAAATGGAACTAGATAGATCTGTACGCCCGCTGTGCGCTATCTGTAAGACGTTGCATCGAGGGAAGAAAAGCAGTGTTACATACAGCGGGCAGATTTGCTTTTTCGTGTAAACGTGTGCGCGGTGTTTGTTGGTTGGTTTGGCGCATCTCAAGAAGGATGCGTGAGAAATGGCCGCGATGGGTCCCTCTGAGAGGGCTGGGGGCTGAGGGCCGGGGTGGAAGGAAGACTTCGTTGGCACTCGACACCGTTTTGTTTGTTTGTTTGTTTTTTGTTATCCTGGCTCAAGGGTAGTATTTCTCCATTGACTTTTAGAGAGAGGGCAGGAGTGGGGGGAAGGAGGGAGCATCCATGTGAGAGAGACACATCTATTGGTTGCTGCTTGAATGCGCCCTGACTGGGGTCGGGGATCGGACCTGCAACCCCAGTACATGCCCTGCTGGACCAGGAATCGTACCCATCACCCTTCCGCGTGCAGACGGATGCTCCGTCCACTCAGCCACGCCAGCCAGGGCCACGCACTGTTTTTGCATTTAAGTTGTTTTCACTGTGCGGACATTGTCGCTTGGAGAGGTACATAAAAATGAAACGAACGGCTTTGAGATAGCTGGCTGGCTAGCTAGCTGGATGGATGGGCAGACAGACAGACAGACAGACAGGCGGGTAGCAGGGAGGTGCAGGCCCCCGGGGTTCGGGAATGACTGGCCTTGACCCCCAGCCTGTCCGTTTCTCCCTTCCAGGCCCGTCGTCCGAGCCGCCTCACTCGCCCACCCGCAGCGGGAGGCAGCTCTTCGCCCCCGTGCCCTTCCCCGCGGGCTCCACGGAGGACGTGTCCCGGGGCGGCGGCCCCCTGCAGCCCCCGCCGCTGCCCCAGAAGAAGCTAGTGAGCCGCGCGGCCTCCTCGCCCGACGGCTTCTTCTGGACGCAGGGCTCCCCCAAGCCGCGAGCCGCGAGCCCCAAGCTGAACCTCAGCCACTCGGAGATCAACGTCCGGGCGCACGACGAGTCCCACCCGCTCGGCTTCTCCTCCAGCCACGGGGGCCGCCCCCACCCCGCCTTCGCTTCCTCGGAGCCTCTGGAGAAACCGTTCAAAGGCAACGGCCACTGGGGACCAGCTCCCGGGCTGGCCGGCGGCGGCAGGAGCAGCGGCAGCGGGAGCCCCCACCTCCAGGGCCAGGGCTCGCCCTCGGCCGCCTCCTCCCAGCTCAGCGTGGCCAGCCAGGCCTCCGGCGGCAGCACCCAGCTGCAGCTGCACAGCCTGCTGAGCAGCATCAGCAGCAAAGAGGGCACCCACTCCAAGCTGGTGGGGCTCTACGCGCAGTCCCTGGTGCGCCTCGTGGCCAAGTGCGAGGATCTGTTCATGGGCCGCCAGAAGAAGGAGATGCACTTCAACGAGAACAACTGGTCGCTCTTCAAGCTGACCTGCAACAAGCCCTGCTGCGACTCGGGCGACGCCATCTACTACTGCGCCACCTGCTCCAAGGACCCCGGCAGCACCTACGCTGTGAAGGTAGGTGCCACCCCGCTCACCGGCAGCGGCTGGCTTTGGCGGGACGGTGGCTGGAGCAAGGCCCCCGCCTCTCCAGGTTGCGGGAGGAGGGTTGAGTCCGAAGGTTCCTCGTAACACCCGAGGCTGAGTGATCTCTCTCGCTCTCTCTCTCTCTGCCTGGCGAAGGGAGGGCACGGGGCAGTGAGATCTGTACTCTGAATAGATGATTCATTGTGTGCTTCTGGGCATGGACATAGGTGATCTGGCTGGATTAAGAGAGCAGTTGCCTTTTAATGCCACAGAAAGTTCCTTCATTGATTCAGGGATTTTTTTACTGAGTGCCTGCTGTAGGCCAAGTGTTTTCTCTCGAGGGCTGAGGATAGAGAGGTGGACATAAGCTTTCTATGGAGCTTAGAGTCTAGCACAGAAGACGGACAGTTAGGGAATTGTCCTTCAGAGAGAGCTGTGGGAGTCAGACCTTGAACAAGAAGGATTAAGAGCATAGACTGAGCATGCACTCTACAACGAGACTCTTTCCTGGCTGCGTGAACTGCGTGACCTTGAATCCTCACAGGGCAGGTCGGTTTCACAGGTGAGGAATCTGGGGCTGAAAATGATTGATTTGCCCATAGCCCGCTGGTGGCTGAGACGGATGCTCTGTCTTGTCTGCCAAGCCTCTGCTACCATCACGGTCGTTAAGACAAATGAAGGTCAGAGAAGCTAAGCGATTAGTCCCAGGTAACACAGCTCTTCAATCTTTGCCGCTGGGTCGAGGCTGCCTCCGCCGCCACACCCCGCTGCTCTCTCGGGGCGCAGTGCCAACACCGCTGGTTGGGCACCTGGCCGTTTGGATCTCTGCCACTGACTCAGGTCTTTCCGTGTGACTTCTTCCTTCGTCTCCTTTTAGCGCGCCTTCCATGTCTGATGGGTCTTCTATCGATGTAGGCTTTTGCTTGGGAATGAGGAAAAGAATCCTGAGCCCTCTTTTGCCATCACCTGTCCCAAGATATTTTGCTTCCAGTTAGAAAAAAATGCAAATAGTGAACTAATGTTCAAAAGCCTTGGTGGGGCAGCTTCCTACTTATGAGTGAATTTTTTTAAAAGATTACAGTTATTAGCCAAGGAAAATAGCAATGAATTTTACGTTGAGATTTTTCTTTTTAAGCAATTAGTGACACTACCCTAAATTATAGATTGGGAACTGCTGATTTCTGTGTTCAAGGAACTGCATACAATTTCTGGCTGCCTTCCTGTGAAAAAATGAGAGGCAATGGCTACTAGGAGGATCCAGTTATTGTACAGAAGTCAAGGCCCCGGAAGACGAGGGCTGTGTCAGATGATGGGCACTAAACGGAAGAAAACACCAAGGTCAGGAATGAGAGTCTGTGGACTTCCTGAACTTCATTTCCTCTTTTTTTTTTTTTTTAATATATATATTTTTTATTTATTTCTTACAGAGAGGAAGGGAGAGGGATAGAGAGTTAGAAACATTGATGAGAGAGACATCGACCAGCTGCCTCCTGCACGCCCCCTACTGGGGATGTGCCCACAACCAAGGTACATGCCCTTGACCGGAATTGAACCTGGGACCTTTCAGTCCTCAGGCAGACGCTCTGTCCACTCATCCAAACCGGTTTTGGCAATTTCCTCTTTATATCTAACCCCAGCAGCTACTCTCTTGGTAAGGTCCCTTCCCTGCCACTCCCTCAACCACAATTAAAAGAAGAAGAAGAAGAAAAAACACAATGCCAGCATTTCCCCTCCTGTGGGATGGTGCTGTATTCAGTAGAGGAAGGAGTGAGTGGACTCTCCAGGGAACTGAATGTGATTAGCCCCTCACCACCTTCAACCCAGAGTCAGGGGTCTGCATCTACCCAACGAAAGGAGCGTGGATGTGAGATCCCTGCACGCCAAGGGGACTGAGGCGCCTTTAGGAAGCTCATGGTCACTAGCCCCGGTGGACCTGAGAAAGGGAGCTGTGAACCCTCCCTCTGCGTCCGCCTGCCTGGTTCACGTGCATCCGTCATTCGCCCCGTCTCCTGGGCTGGACCTGGGTGCTCTTTCACTGTCAGGAGACAGCTGACCTCTCCATGGTGAAAGCGATGTGACCCTACTGCAAAGAACCAAGGGTCCCCCCGGCACAAGATCTGCCAGGGTTTGGGGTTTTATACACGTGACCGCAGCGTGCAGCTTGCATTCCAGAACCTCCTGTCATAGTGTAGAATCGGCTACATTCTCGGAAGACCAGTGCAGAAAGGCCAGCTTCCCGAGAGGGTGTTAAAGGCAAGCGTTGCCTCTCGTTCCTGTAGGAAAGAAAACCAGGAGGCCTGGGTCTTCAAAGGCAGAGGGGCCCACGTGTTCCCCATCGGAGTCCCCCAGACACGTGTACGGTGGAGGAGGAGCGTTGGAGGAGAGCTTGACATGATCAGAGACTGGGGAACAGCCATCTCCGTCTGCACGTGCGCCTGGCCTGGCGCTGGGGGCGGCGCCGGGCGAGGACGGAGCAGCGTTTGGCACAGGCAGCTGTTCCACCTCGTTAGCTGCGCGGTCTAGACGGGGTGCAGCCGTCTGACCTCCTGGCGCGGGGAGCCTGTCTGTCGCCAAGCTCGTTTCATGTGCGCCTGGCGAGCAGGAGCCTCGGTTGGGAGCCCCCTGAACAAAGGCCGGCTCGCACCTGCTCCTAGAATGCTGGGCCCTGGTTCTGGGGCTCGGCGCTTGCAGCAGCGAGGAGAGGAAGGCTGCGCTGTAGCCCCGCTCGTGCGAATAGGGCAGGGGGAAACCATTAACTGCGGGTGAGGTTCATTCCTCAGTCCCCTAGAGCAGTCAGTGGTCGGCAAACTGCGGCTCGAGAGCCACATGCGGCTCTTTGGTCTCTGGAGTGTGGCTCTTCCACAAAATACCACGGCCTGGGCGAGTCTATGTAGAAGAAGTGGCATTAGAAGAAGTTTAAGTTTAAAAAATCTGGCTCTCCAAAGAATTGTCAATTGTTGTACTGTTGCTATTTGGCTCTGTGGACGAATGAGTTTGCCGACCCCTGACCTAGCGCTTCAGATGAATGATTAGGGGCCTGTGTGGAGCGGGCTGGGCCTTTTTTTCTTCTTATTTTTTTAATATATTTTATTGATTTTTTTACAGAGAGAGAGAGGGATAGAGAGTTAGAAACATCGATGAGAAAGAGACATGGATCAGCTGCCTCCTGCACGCCCCCTACTGGGGGTGTGTCCACAACCAAGGTACATGCCCTTGACCAGAATCGAACCTGGGACCGTACGGTCCACAGGCCGACGCTCTATCCACTGAGCCAAACCGGTTTCAGCAGGCCTTTTTTTCTTATGGAACAGACGTGACTTCGCCCAGATTCTCAGCAGTGAATGAGGACCGGGCTGCAAGGTTTTAAGTAAGACTTGGCTCCACAAAACGTGGGAAATGTGAGCTGAATCGAAGGTTTGTGTGAATGTCTGGAGCCAAAACACCCCAGGGCAGACCCCTGACACTGACATGAGGGCGGGGGGCAGATGGGGATGGAAAGGAAGCCTCCTGCCCCCCTTACTGTCCCGCCCCTCTGCCCAGCTGTCTGTGCAGGCAGATGACCTGCTCACTGATTTTTGAACCACATCCAGCCCCCTTGCCACTGACTCTGCTCCTTCATTTGCATCTCTGTGCACCCTGTCAGCGCGCCACTGGGGGTATTTGCGGGGACCAGGCCTTTGAGACCCTGGAAAAAGGGGATCCTTGGAAACATTTCCCACACCCCGGGCAGCTGCACCCTCCGGCTGGTACAATAACCTACACACCAGCTCTGGGGGCCTGTGCACTGAGCATGGCTGCCGCCAAACCTGCCAGAGCCATCACCATAGCAACCTTTCCCAGCAACTGCTCACCTGGGCTGGGTGCCACACCCCTTCAGAAAGCCACACTCGGGTTAGGTCACTTCGAGGAAGGAGCTGTGACTGCCCTAAACACAGGGTGGAAGGCAGACTGGGAGATAAATCCAGGCAGTCCACACTATGTGCATTCCATGTTGTGAATCCAGGGCTAAGACTTATTTGCAACTCCAATAAATACTTCGGGCATTTTTGTGGTCATTTCTGGACATGCAGAAGGGAGGGGAGGATGTGAATCGCCCCATCTGCACGCTCCCAGCAGAGGTGGCACCAGGGGGCGCTCCGCCTAGTTTCAGCTCTCACAGTCAACAGTGTCCCTTCTGTGGTCCAGTTCCTGCCTCGTTCTTCACATGTTGGGGCTTGGTGGCGGTGGTGGTGCTGTTTAAGTGGACTGGCTGAGTGTTAAGGTGCTGTGGTGTGCCTTTGGGAGAGGGTTAGACCAGCTCCATGCAGGCGGGAGGTGAAGTGCTGCTGGCTGTGAGTTCAAGGTTAATGAATCAACAGTACAGTGGTACCTCGAGATACGAGTGCCCTAACATACGAGATTTTTGAGATACGAGCCGTTGAGCGAGCGATTTTTGCTTTGAAATATGAGCAACATTTGAGATAGGAGTCATCGCGTGGATCGGCCGGCTGCACACGACCCACCAGTTTACCGCCACTCGAGCGTCTCATAGTTTCCCACGCCTCAAGGTTACGGAACGAATTACACTCGTATGTGGAGGTACCACTGTATCTGGAAACAGAAACCCACGTGAAACAAGGCTCGGTGTTGGCGGCTAATGAAAATGTGACCCGAGGCTGGCTAGGAACTTCCCTTTGCGTTTCCCCCGGGGGCTGTGGTTCGGGTGCGCTAGTTCGGCGTGTGTGGCTGCTGCTCGGAACAGAACCGCCGCAGGGACCCGGCGCGCCGGCAGCTTGTCAGCGTTGGCGGGATTTATGTCGAAGCCAAGGTCTCTCTCCCTCTCGGGCCCATGCTTTGACATCTCAAACTCTTGTCCGGGGTATGATCCTGAGAAAACTGAACCTCTCGGACCCTCAGTGTCCTCTTTGGGAATGCCTCTACCTCACTGGGTGTTTTCAGATGGAATGCGATGTGATGCGTAGAGGGCTGAGCAGACACAGTCCCTCACACACCAGGCGTTCAGTCGGTGGCCGTGTGGTTGAGAGAGCCCACTGGAGAGAGTGATCCAGACATCGTCACTGCATTTCCCACGTGCTCAGAGAGAGCCCTGCAGGCTGGCCCCATGCGCAGTGGCTGGTATTTATATGCAAGACTATCTGCAAGGACCACTCCCCTAAATTTTCTTCAGGTTAGTAGTGTTCCAGAAGCCAGCCACTTATTTATTTGTTTATATATATATATGTGTGTATATATATATATATATATATATATGTGTGTGTGTGTATATATATATATATACATATATATGTATATATATGTATATATATATATTTCAGAGAGGAAGGAAGAGGGAGAGAGAGAAACATCCATGATGAGAGAGAATCATTCATCAGCTGCCTCCTGCATGCCCCACCCTAGGGATCAAGCCCCCAACTGGGACCTGTCCCCTGACAGAGAATCCATCTGTGACCTTCTGGTTCATGAGTTGATCCTCAACCACTGAGCCACACTGTCTGGGCAGAAGCCAGCCATTTAAGAGCTAAAGACAGATGAATAAGAAAGAGCCGGCAACAATGCCCTTTAGTTTTTTATTTTTTTTTAATATATTTTTATTGATTTTTTTTACAGAGAGGGAGAGGGATAGAAAGTCAGAAACATCGATGAGAGAGAGACATCGATCAGCCGCCTCCTGCACGCCCGCCCCCTACTGGGGATGTGCCCCCAACCAAGGTACATGCCCTTGACCGGAATCGAACCTGGGACCTTTCAGTCCACAGGCCGACGCTCTATCCACTGAGCCAGACCAGTCTCGGCAACAGTGCCCTTTTTAGATAAGGTATTCCAAGATCATGTTTGCTGGTATAACGGAACCAATGCCTGGGATAAACGCACTTCCCTCTCATTTCTATTCCACGCCTATCACAGAGAAGTTACCAGATGAGTGGGCTACCTACCCCGCTCCCCCATTAGGTAGATGAAGGTTTCCTAAGAGGCTGAACTCTCACCCCAGGTTTCGTGCTGAGAAGGTTGTGTAGCTGCGGTGTGAATAAATCTCGGTGAAAGTGCTCGCTGTGAAACTTCTAAAAACGGCCCCTGTGTGTGAGCACTGGGACCCCGGAAGTCACCGGAGGGGGCCGAGCAGCAGCCAGAGGGTTCTTTCGGGGCCGGTCCGCGGGATGGTGTGCTCTGGGTGGGTGCGAGCAGCCTTTCTCCTGGGATTACTCACCGGTCCTGACCTTCCATAGCACGAGGCTGAGGCTGTGCACCAGCCTTCGGAGAGGCGATCACAGGCCGGCTTCAGGCCCGTTCAGTGTGAGGACCGGGCACTGGGGGCCCCGGGTCTGGCTCCGGGCTCTCCCGGTGTGCGGTGACCCCATGAGGATTATGGGCATTAGTACAACAAGGTGTGGAAGAAGTGGTGTGGGGATTCCCCAGAGGCGCTGGAGACCAGCTGGGTGCTGCTTCCTCCTTTCCGCTCAGAGGGTGCCTTTGGCCCTTGGGGTTCCCTGGCCCTGGAGAGCTTTCTCTTTTCCTTCAGCTACTCTGACTCACATACGCTGTTTCCCCGAAAATAAGACAGTGTCTTGTATTAATGTTTGCTCCCAAAGAGGCGCTAGGTCTTATTTTCAGGGGAGGTCTTATTTTTCCATGAAGAAGAATACGGTACACATTTATTGTTGAACAAAAAAAAGGAAATGTATTAACCTGTAGATGGTACGGTAGTCGTTGTCATCACAAACCAGCTCACTGATGGGCCGCAGCGCAGCCGGAGCTGTTCAGGCAGGGCGAGGTCTCTTTAAATCAGGAATCAGACGCCTGACGGTAGCTTTGGGGGGCCTTCTATTCCGGGGAGGCCTTCTGTTTGGAGGAGGCCTTATGGTCGGGGAGGTCTTATTTTCAGGGGGTGCCTTATATTACAGCGAAAGGCAAAACTGGAAGTAGGTCTTATTTTCGGGGGATGACTTATTTTCGGGGAAACAGGGTAGCAGTTTCCACATGGCAGTTTCATTGAAATCAGCCCTGCGGGTCCTGCCAGCTCGCAGGCGGTGCATACGTACCTGGATCTAGAGACCAGGGCAGCCCCAGAGACCATGGCCAAGGCCCAGAAGCCTTGTAGGGCCTGCACCTGCCCCTGAGGTTCCCAAGAAGGACGGACCCGCGTGGTCAGGCGGGTCGCCTGTCAGGTAGCTGCCCCTTCAGGTGCTAGGGGTGGGCAGCCAGGCTGCCTGCCTGTGTGCGCTCTGCTCTGGCTCCTGAGAATCTGTCCAGCTGGTCCCGGGGGCAGAGGAAAGTCTTCCTACCGATGGCAGGGGGCCCCGCTCTTACTGGGTTGTGTGATCATTTTACCTTTAATTTTTTAAGACATCGCCAAGCCGTGTTCCAAAGTGACTACGCCGTTTTTACAAACCTCCAGCCATACCTCGGTGTTCCCGTTTCTCCGTATCGCCATAGACACTTGATGCTGTCTGTCATTTTCCTTACGGCCATTCTAGTGGGCGTCAGCCAGTGTCTCTCTGTGGGTTTGATTTGCATGTCCCTGGTGACACAGGATGCTGAACATCTTTTCATGCGCCTCTGGTCATTTACATATTTCTTTGGTGAAATGCCTGTCAATATCTTTGCCCTCCTTTTTTTTTTAAATATATTTTATTAATTTTTTGCAAAGAGGAAGGGAGAGGGATAGAGAGAAGCATCAGTGAGAGAGAGACATCGATCAGCTACCTCTTGCATACACCCTACTGGAGATGTGCCCGCAACCAAGGTATATGCCCTTAACCGGTATCGAACCTGGGACCTTTCAGTCCGCAGACCAACGCTCTATCCACTGAGCCAAACCGGTTTCGGCTTTGCTCTCCTTTTTCATTGGGGAGTTCATCGTATAACTGAGTGGGGAGAGTCTTTTTGTAAACTGGATACAAACCATTTCTCAGATATGTGTCTTGCACATATTTCTTCACAGTCTATTGCTTGCCTTTTTTTCTTACAGGTAGATTTTAAAGCATAAAAGTTTGGAATTTTGATGGGGTCAAACTTACCTGTTCTTTCTTTTGGGAACCATGCTTTTGGTACACTATCAGATGTCTGCTCAACCCAGGGTCTCAGCGATTCTCACCTATATTTTCTTATAACACTGGTTCTCAACCTTCCTAAGGCCACGTCCCTTTAATGCAGTTCCTCATGTGGTGGTGACCCCCCCACCATAAAAAGGAACTGCATTAAAGGGACGTGGCCTTAGGAAGGTTGAGAACCACTATTCTAACACTTGTATGTTTGGGCCCTTAAACCTAAGTCTCTGTGACCATTTTGAGTTCATTTGTGTGCGTGGCGTGAAGTTTCAGTTCACCTTTTCACGGGGGAGGGGGATTTCCAAACATCGCAACCCCGTTTGTTAGACAGATGATGGATCCCCCTCTTGACCTTCCCTCTCCTTTCCCCCCCACAGATCTGCAAAACCCCCGACCCCAAAGGGGCCTCATACTGCAGCCCGGCCGTGCCCGTGCACTTCAACATCCAGCAGGACTGCGGCCACTTCGTGGCCTCCGTGCCCTCCAGCATGCTCGCCTCCCCAGACGCGCCCAAGGACCCTCCTACGCCCGCCCTGCCCGCCCCGCCCCCCGCCCAGGAGCAGGACTGCGTGGTGGTCATCACCCGCGAGGTGCCCCACCAGACGGCCTCCGACTTCGTGCGGGACTCGGCCAGGAGCCACCAGTCGGAGCCCGAGGCCTACGAGCGCCGCGTGTGCTTCCTGCTGCTGCAGCTGTGCAACGGCCTGGAGCACCTGAAGCAGCACC
>PVJN01010198.1:0-58171 GCA_004026805.1 Lasiurus borealis
TAATGATTACTTATAAGCAAGTGGACTCTAAAATCTCTGTGTTTAATGAGACTTCTGTTTTAAAATTTTCTTTTACATTCCGGATCTATATCACCAACTAATTGATAATGATCTCCCAAGCATATATACTGTAAAATATACATTTCTATGGATTTCAGAGAGGGAAGGAGAGGAAAGGGGAGATAGAAACATCAATGATGAGAGAGAATGGTTGATTGCCTACTTCTTGCACACCCCATACTGGAGACCAAGTTCACAACACATGACAGGGAATCAAATGATGACCTCCTTGTTCAAAGGTCAATGCTCAATCATTGAGCCACACTGGCTGGTTTCCAGAGCATATTGTGGCAGGTAAAATATTATATACAAAATCATCTTTTTCCTTGTAAGTTTACTATTTTTTTTGTATTAACATTACAAAATTTTTTATTTTCCTGTCCATGGGTAATCCTCTGAAAAAATATTTGATTTCCTTCTCTCTTGCCTCTTCCTTATGCTAAACTATTAGTTTAAGCCAATAAAATCCATATATATATATATATATATATACATATATATATATACATATATATATATATATGTATATATATATATATATATATATATTATTGATTTTTTACAGAGAGAAAGGGAGAGGGACAGAGAATTAGAAACATCTATGAGAGAGAGAGACATTCCTACACGCCCCCCACTGGAGATGTGCCCACAACCAGGATACATGCCCCCGATCAAAATTGAACCTGGGACCCTTTAGTCCACAGGCCGGTGCTCTATCCACTGAGCCAAACCGGTTTCGGCCCAATAAAATCTTTTAAAAATGCCATATTCACATCCATTTTCTTTTTAATGAAAATTACCTTCTCATTTCACTCTTTTTAATAATATCATATAATAGACATTTCCTTTTGGTTCTACAAACTTTTTAAAAACATGTATAAATTTAGATAAACACTGTCATAATCAGGATTCACCCCCCCCCCCAAATTCTTAATGCTATATTTTTTGTAGTCACACCCTCCCCTCATTTCTAACCCTCCAAATTATTTATCTGTTTTCTGTCCAAAGTATACCTAAATTTTTGTCTTCTTCAGAATCTACACTAATAAAAGAGGAAGATGCAAATTGACCATATCTCCGTGATGCTCACCAGCCAACCAGGAATGAGTATGCAAATGAATCCAACAAAATGGTGGGTTAGTTTGCATATGCAGGCATGGAGCAAAGACTGAAGACTGAAGGCTCCACTGCAGCCAGAGCCATGCCTGAAAGCTGAAGGCTTGGCTCTGCTGCAGTCCAGGTCCCAGGTGCCAGAGGAAAACCAGTGCCAGCAGCCAGGGGAAGGAAGGCCTATTGCATGAATCTTCGTGCAACGGGCCTCTAGTATCATATAAAAGAATCTGACAGTATGCAATCATTTGCCACTGTCTTCTTTCCCTCAGCAAAATATGTTCAAGATTTATCCAGGGTGTACCATGTATCAGTAGCTTCTTTCTTTTGAGTGCCAAGTTGTATTTCACTGAATGGATGTACCACCATTGGCTTTATTATCTTCCAAATTATAATAACTTTCTTTATCCTGTTATTCAATGGCCCTTATAATACAGCTGTACTTGAGGCTTGGTTCCCTCTATTCTCCTCCCTTACAATTTTGTTCAGGAAGACTATTCTCAGTTATTTTATTATATTGAATAATTGCCTTTTCTTTTTGTTTTTCGAGGTTGCTTAAAGTTTAAAATAATTGGCCTCTTAATCTCCATTTTATTAAAATCGTACCCATTCTTCAAGACCATTTTCCAGAATTCATTTTCTGGATCTTCTGAATAGAGTTTGTCTCTCTAAAGACTTTATGGGGTGCTCTGATTTTATGGTACTTATATTGATTTATAGCCATGCTTGCCTTGTAGATTATGCATGGATATGAGAGATGAATCATAAAAATAAACATGATGTCTGAGAGTAAATATTGAAAGTCAAGACACAGATCATCATAAATATGCAAAATTCCTTAACTAGAGTTTCTTAAAGGGTTTTATAAAGTGAAATGAAAGCAGCTGCAAAGTATGTATTTAGCCTTTGGCAAACACTAACATTTTTTATGTCTCTTTTTTTAAAAGAATTCAACTTGAAGACCCATTCAAATACTTTCTAACAGAATAAGCTCTCCATCTTTCCAATGAAACAAGTCTCATTTTTTGGTATGTCACATATATCCTCACTGGAGCCACGCCCCAAGTCATAGCACTGCAGTCCATTAAGTCTTTGATATGTATATCTAATTACATTTTTTTTTTCTGTATTAGCCTGCTAGGGTTGCTTATACAAAATTCCATAGACTGGGTGATTTAAACCACAGGCAATTATTTTCCCATAGTTTTGGAGGCTTGAAGTCCAAGACCAGGGTGCTGGCAGATTTGGTTCATTCTGAGGCCTCTCATTTGCTTGAAAAAAACCTCCTTCTTGTTGTACCCTCACATGTTCTTCCTCTGTGTTCCCACAACTCTTAATTCTCTTAGTATATTCTATTCCTTTTACAGTGGTACCTCGAGACACGAGAGCCCTAACATACGAGATTTTTGAGATATGAGCCCTGGAGCGAGCGATTTTTGCTTTGAAATATGAGCAACATTTGAGATAGGAGTAATCCCGTGGATCGGCTGGCTGCACACAACCCACTAGTTTACTGCAATTCGGGAGTCTCATAGTTTTCCACGCCTCAAGGTTACGGAACGAATTAAACTTGTATCTCGAAGTACCACTGTATAAGAAAACCAGTCAGATTGGATTAGGGCCTCCCCTAAGGCCCAGTTTTAACGTAATCACCCCCATAAAGGCTCTATGGTCAAACACAGTCACATTCTCAAGGTGCTAGGAATTAAGACTTTGACATATAAATTGAAGACAGGGGACACAATTCAGTCCATAACAACTGCTTACCAAGCAACTTCTTGGAAGCGCGCCTTCCTATGTAACTTACTTGTGGGGAGCAATAAATTGGTCAGGTTCACTCAGCTAGAAAGTCTTGGCAGATATATTCCTCATGACAAATTAATAAATTAACCTAATAAATTGACCTTCTAGAAAGTCTCTTGTGAGCTTTGGTTGCATAAATCAGCATTTACTTTCCAATCAAATCTGGAACATCAATAAAATGCATTTTTAATTATTATGGCAGGTGCTGGAGCCAGGACTGTAGTAAATTCTAGAAGCTAACTGCCTGTTCTGGCATCTGTTTTGGAATGCAGCCCATCTTCTCCAGCTATATTTTTTTTTTGCATTGCCTTGTACTGTATCACTTTCCTTCTGAGACTTCTACAGGATATTTAACTTTGAACTAGAAACTTTATTGATTATAAGATACACATTTTTTACATTTTTCCACTTTAGTAATTAGAATACATAAAACACTAGTCAGTTTTTTTTCAACTTTTTTTCTCCCTCATTGATATGTAAAATGAATATTGCAACTTAAAATTTATAGCATCTTAAGTGTGTTGAGATAGGATATGTCTCCTTACCTCTCTAATGCCCTTCTCAGAATTGAGAAAATAAAAGGACCCTCCTATTAGTGTTATGAGGATTAAATAAGTAATCTATTGTTTTGATACAAGTCTTGGCACATTATGTGCACCCAAAAATATTATTGTCATTAGTATATATAAATTTTTTGATAATTATATTTGGTTTTGCAAAGCCTCATGTACAGGAAATGGATAATTAATATTTATTTTATTGAATAGGCATTAGGATTAGAAGAGTGGTTACTGTTTATGACTCTTACTTCAAAGATGAAAATCTATAAACCCAGAAAAAAACTTTATTTATGAAAGTCCATTTCCCCTGATACAGAGTTTGTTAGCCAGAGAAGTGAAAATAAGGATCAACATTTCCCTTTGATTGGGTGCTTAAAGACTAACCCTAGACACCTGCTTACTTCTGTGTCATGGTAAGAACTTACACTTGTCAAGTGCACTTGGTTGAGTGTACTTGATATAGAAAAAGTGAAACACACTTGATATAGGAAAAGAGGGCAAGAGAACATGAGTTGGATGAATGTTTCTTGGGACTCAGGTTAGATCCCTTCAGGATATCTCATTCTTGGAGGAAGGGAAATGGAATGGAGCTGATTTTGCAAAATATCTTTCACCAATGCTCCCGACGTCAGTATTTTGAGGGCTACAAAACCAGGAAGTATACAGAAACTTTGTTTTGAATATGGCCATTATGGAATATGAGCAGGGAACACTAGGTTCTCTATAGCTGGGAAGATCTACATCTCCTTGTTCGAACTTTGGAAGGCACAAGGATAGCTCTATGTCCAGGTGTGTCAGAAGGTGGCTGCAGGCTGGGGGACAGCAGAGGTGCGTGGCTGCTCTTGCTGAATTGCCATGATGGCACACAAGCCAAGGTCATGTGGCAGAAGATACTTCCTAATTGATGCCTATTGTGAAGAAGATATTTACTAGGCATATAAATACTCAAGAAATGTGGAAACCCCTTTCACCCTGTATGGTTCAGGGTTCCCGTTCAGGGTTCAGGTTCTAGAGGAGGATGCACACAAATGAAAAGAAACTAGGAAAGTATTAATTTGGAAATATTGGAAGGCCAGGCAGGAGCCTTCCTCTATTGAGAAGTCTCCCTTGCTCTGGCCTTGCTATCCCTTTTATTGAGACTTTGGGACATACCCATAGCCTTTAGGCAGGAAATTTCAATCACAAAAATACAAAAGACAGAGGTAGAGGCCGCTTCAGCTAACATTGTCTCAACTAAACAATGAGTAGTTAGAGCAATTAAGTTTGTTGACTAGCCTTCTGGGCTTCCTGTCCACATCTATTAGTGAAACAATGTTCAGTTTCCGCAAAGAAATGTCTTGGTAACACCCTCTTTACCTCCTCTTTGTCTGAAATGCAGAAAAATCTAAAGTGATCTTTTTCAGCTACCTCTCTCTAAAGCAATATATTTTTCTATATTTTAATACATTTTTTCTGTTTTTCAACCCTTCTCTTTGGTTTTCATTAGGTTAAAGCTTAATGAAAAGCTAAGGATTTAATGGATAATAACCCTCTAATGAATTCTACCCCAAACCCTACGTTTATATGTCTTCCCCTTCTTTGGCTGCTGACCAGAAGAAAACCATCCTTTGTGAGTGATTCCTTGCGGTCATAATGCTAAGTAACCAGAAGGAAATCTA
This sequence comes from Lasiurus borealis, assembly GCA_004026805.1. Classification (NCBI taxonomy): domain Eukaryota; kingdom Metazoa; phylum Chordata; class Mammalia; order Chiroptera; family Vespertilionidae; genus Lasiurus; species Lasiurus borealis. The sequence goes on from PVJN01010198.1 coordinate 5,192, forward strand.
GGTGCATTGAACTTTTGTCTTTGAGATACTTATATATTCCCATTTCTCAAGTCCTCCAATTGTCCTAATTCATTAGTTCCCAACAAACAGGCTTGATAAAAATTATTTAACACTATTTGGCTCCTCCTTAAATATATAATGTCTACTTATGCATGAAAAAAACCCACCACAACAAAAAACCCCACAAACTAGACATTTTGACAAAGCGATAGTAGCATTTAGGATATTGTAGCATTGTCCAAGATGTGTTTTGGACCCGAAAAAAAATGTGTACAGTGCCTTTGCAAGTAATACAAAATAACATCTCTTATCAAGAAACTTAGCTGCTGATCTTAACACCAATTAAATTCTTTTAAGAAGATGACTTACTCTGCTTAAGCTTCTGTAACAAATTACCATAGACTGGATGGCTTAAACAACAAACATTTATTTCTCATAGTTCAAAAGAACAAAAAATCCAGTATTACATTCCTGGTAGATCTATTGTCTAGAGAGAGGCTACTTTTCTTTTCTAATTTTATTTCTTAAATTTATTTGGGTGACATGGGTCAACATGAACCTCTAAGTTTCTGGTTTGGGTTTCGATGATACAAGATCTGTATATGTGGCCACCACCCAAAGTCAGATTTCCTCCCCCACATATTAGAAACTCCTTCTCCCCACAACGCATTCCCTCTGGAAATCAACACATTGCTGTTTGTGTTCACGTGTTTCAGTTTTATATGGCACATATGAGTGAAATCATATGGTTCTTAGCTTTTTCTGACTGACTGATTTCCCTTACTTAGCATAATGTTCTCAGGGTCCATTCATGTTGTTGCAAATGGCACTATTTCATCCTTTCTTATGTCTGAGAAGTAGTCCTTGGTATATACGTACCACATCTTCTTTTTCCAGTCCTCTATGGTGGGACACTTTGGTTGTTTTCATGTCTTGGCTTCCTTGAATAATGCTGCGATGAATCTAGGGCACATATATCTTTGTGAATATATGATTTTCAGTTTTTCATGTATAGATCTGGAAGAGGGATTGCTGGGTTGTATGGTAGCTCTAGTCTTAATTTCTTGAGGAATCACCGGATTGCTTTCCATAGTGGCTGTACCAATCTGCATTTTCACCAGCAGTGAATGGGGGTTCCCTTTTCTCCACCACCTCCCCAACACTTGTCATTGCTTGTCTTGTTGATAATGACTGAGCGATAATAACAGGAGTGGAGTGCTATCTCTTTGTGGTTTTGATTTGCATTTCCCTAATTGCCACTGAGATGGAACACCTTTTATATAATAAAAATCTAATATGCTAAGTGTACAACAGTTTGTTTGACCGTTCAAGTAGTTGCTATGATGCACATTGACGCCAGGGGGCAGATGCTCCAACTGGTAGGTTAGCTGCTGGGGTCCAGCTGATCTGGAGTGGGCGAGATGGGCCGGATCCTGGAGCCCTCCCGTAGTTCCTCCAGCCCTGATCATGCACCTGGGCTTCCTCTGCCTGGCCTGCATCCTCTTGCAATCTGGGACCCCTCAGGGGATGTTGGATCACTGGTTTCAGCCCAACCCCGCAGGCCAGGCTGAGGGACCCCACCAGTGCATAAATCCATTTACTGGGCCTCATATCTATATCTATGTCTATGTCTATGTCTATGTCTATGTCTATGTCTATGTCTATGTCTATGTCTATGTCTATGTCTATGTCTATGTCTATATCTATATCTATATCTATATCTATATCTACATCTATATCTATATCAATATCTATATCTATGGGCTGTTGGTATGTCTTCTTGGGAGAGGTGTATTTTCAGATCCTCTGCCCACTTTTTGATTGTGTTGTGGATGGTTTTTTGTGTTTTGCTTTGTTTTGTTTTGTGTTGAGTTTTGTGAGTTCTTGATAAAATTTGGAGATTAAACCTTTGCTTGCAAATATCATCTCCCATCTGGTTAGCTGCCTCTTTGTTTTGTTGTCAATTTCTTTGGCTGTGCAAAAGCATTTTAGTTTGAAATATTTTCATTCATTTATTTTTGCCTTTACTTCCCTTGCCTATGGGGTCAGGTTCATAAAATGTTCTCTATGACCAAGGTCCATAAGTTTGGAACCTACATTTTCTTCTCTGTCACTTCCGTTTCAGGTCTTATATTTAGGTCTTTGATCCATTTTGAGTTACTTTTTGTTCCTGGGGAAACACGGTAATCCAGTTCCATTTGTTTTGCATGTGGCTTTCCAGTTTTCCCAGCACCAGAGATCCCACTTTTCTTTAACCATAAAAAAAGTGTCCTAGACAACAACTATTTAGAGTTTTGTTTTAAATTTAATTTACAACTATAATGACCATCATCAAAATTTTATTCTGCAATGAATACAATTATTATTCTTGAAATTTTATTAATATTCAGCAACAGAGCATTGAGCTGCCAAGCAAATAATTTATTTGTGAATTGTCAAGGATAAATAATATTTGCTTTCCCATCTAAAGTTAATTTTGTAATTGACAGATTTTTCCACATATTTTTATTGTTTTATTAGCATTTTATGGCATGCTTTTATATTTGAGAAAACTGCTTTACACTCGTTTTAATTAGTTATTTTTCCTATATACCAAATTAGTTTCAATAATGGAAAGAGTAAAGTCAAAAGATTTGAGAAGCAAGATGTCACATATGCAGACAAATTAAACTTTAATGACTTCCATCTGGGATTATTACCCAACATCACAAGTGGTTTTAGAGAAAAATTGTACGGATGACAAGTGGGCCTGGCTAGTTTTCTCAGCTCCTTAAGAAGAGGGTGAAATGACTCAGTCTTTGAACATCTTTTGGGTTGCTTATGAGAATGGGCACATGGGTGACTATAAGTGGGGGGAGAAAGAAATAAAATGAGGTAGGGCATGATACATGTGCCTAATTGGTAGCTGATATGATACTAGTAATGAAACAGCCATTGAATGCTGAAGAACACAGGCTGCTGGAATCTCTGACCGAGGTTTGAATTAGGCTTTGCCACTTACTCTTCTGTGACAAACACAAGCCAGTTAATCTCTTTAAGCTGCACTTCCCCACATACGGCACGGAGATATCAATACCCACATTGCAGGGTTGTTTGCAAGTTTGAATAAACTCTTCTTCTAAGTACTACGTTCAACCAGCATTATTTGTATTAGTCATCCAAATATTTTTTTTTTCTGTACAGTGTTATTATTAATCACCCTGACCTTTAATTTTGATTTTTATCCAAATGCTATGAAACACCATTCGGTTTTAAATGACAGAGCATACTGTGACTTCATCGTTAGGTGTTACCAGTAGAATCTAAAATCCTTCAACCTAAGATCTATCTGGAAGGAACCTTTGACCATTATCTTAAACTTTTTTTTTTTAACCTCCCAAATAATCCATGTAGGCAAAGTTGCTCCACTGGGGAGTAGAAATATACCCACACACATGTCCAAAGAGACATAGCTAGGTCTGTGGAAAAGCTCCAAAGCCTTGCTGCCTCCTGCAGCGAGCAGATGCTTCCTCTTCTAATGGCGAGTACTCCATGGGACACGTGAGGGCCATCATCATTTAATGTGCAGCCGATGGCATCCTGCTGTCAAATTAAGCCAGGTTTCATGTGATGTCATATAACCAATTCTCAGAGCCTCGAGTCCTTCTAATTTCAGGATTTTTACCGTCTGACGGCCAACCAGTAATTAAAAACTAGCATCAAACCAGAAACAGCAAGAACATTATCGTCGGGCTTAAATATCTCTCAGGCTGGACAGCATCCTATCAATGTTTATTGCGGTTTTATTTTTGAATGTGTATGCACATTTCCCAAGCCTATGAAACGCCTCACCTACCAAAAAGATATTTCACCAGGCTCCTCAATACACCATAAAGGATTGTCATTTTCGTTACATGCAATGTCAACAATCGTTAAGAATCATAGGTAGAGATAAACCAATCCAGGTAAACAAATATGTTTTTTTTAAATTTGTTAGTTATGGATACATGTTGGTCTCACATACTTTTTAACTTTCTAGTTAGTGTCCACCTACCTGTGGCATGTTAGACGAAACACAGAGATGACGCATTACAGTGTCTATGTGAACTATGGTTGCCATATACATTGCAGCAGTCATTAAAAATAATGTCTAGCCGAGACCGGTTTGGCTCAGTGGATAGAGCGTCGTCTGCTTGTGGACTGAAAAGTCCCAGGTTCGATTCCGGTTGGGGGCATGTACCTTGCTTGCGGGCACATCTCCACTGTGGGGCGTGCAGGAGGCAGTTGATCGATGTCTCTCTCTTATCGATGTTTCTGACTTTCTATCTCTCCCACTTCCTCTCTGTCAAAAAATCAGTAAAATATATATAAAAAATAATGTCTAGAAACAGCACAGCGTGAGAGCCCAAAGGTTAACATTGATCCATGCGTAGCCAGCATTTTTTTAAAAATACAGTCGTATTGTGCTGAATACAACCCAATCAAAATTGAATTTAAAAAAAGAAAAAAAAGAAAAGAAGGAAATGTAAAGAGCCGTGCAAAAGAGTTTGTCTTTCAAGCTGATGGCCATGTGTCCAGAAGCAGATCACCAGACCTACTTAATTTTCTCTATATTAGTGACCGTTCACACGAGTTATTATCGATCATTTGCCGGCCCACCTTATCTTCAGCCATGAACCTGATTGAACATATCTCCATTAACAACAGGAAATTCGCTATTTCCCCCAAATTTGAGATGATAGCCTTGAAGATTCCTATAAGATGAGGCCCTGCCTTTTTTTTTTTTTTTTTTTTTTTTTTTTTTTTTTTTTTTTTTTTTTTTTTTTTTTGTAGTTCTGGGTGGTGTCAGATTTGTCCGGGAGCTTGCAGGCTCCTGCTTGCCTCTCTGAGCATTTGGCACCTTCTTTTATGCTCTCCTTGCTTGTGGTTCTTGATTGCCCAGCTTGACACCCATCTCCTGAAGTCGGTTTTCCTCTTTGCCAAGTCTCTTTCCATGTCCAGTCCCTAGCAGGTTCCTGATTTTCATTTTTTCCCTCTCATGTTTGCCTGGCCCTCCTGGTTTCATTCTTTGAAATGTGTGACTGTGAAAAGTCAAACTACTCAGGAGTTTAGATTTTAAATGGACTTACATATGCCAGTAGGAAAGTAAATGATTGTTAAATTTCATGGCACAAAAAAAAATTTGTAAGAATTTAAAGAGGTTGTAAACATATGCATGTATGCATGTATTCATTCATTCATTCATTCATTCATTCACTTACACATCATCTTTAAGCAGCATTTGTACACAGACAGGTTCAATGAATTTACAAATATACATTCACACACACACACAGCAGTGATATAAGATGGACACACGTAGCAATGGATATATGTTCAATCAGGTTCCTGGCTGAAGCATAGCTAAATAAATTATTCTCAGGTCAGCCACACTATTCCACTGTTTTTCTTTTACTACTATATAGGAACATTTTCAAAAGTGCTTCTGAAAACTGAGGTTATTAGAATTTATTTTACATGGCTGCTCTGTGCAATTTTTCTCTTTTGGGCAGAGACATTAACAGATTTTTCTCTCTTATCCCAATACCCCAAGAGAATGTGAAATGCTAAGTGTTCTCCAAAGAAGTCTTTTTAAAATGGGTGTGGAGTAGAATTACATAAATCTGTTGTCCTCAGGATATTTGAGCGAGTGCCTTACAGGAATCTTTAAGGCTATCATCTCAGATTTGGGGGAGATAGTGAATTTCCTGTTGTTAAGCCTGGTGTCTTAGTTGAGGCTGCAGTAACAGAAGACTGGGTGGCTCCAACAACAGTGGGGTTCTCACGGTTTGGAGGCTGGAATTCTGAGGTCAGAGTGCCAGCGTGGTTGTGCTCTTAGTAATGCCTTCTTCCCAGTAAACAGACCAGGGATGGTTGCAGGAACTGGGAGGCACAAGGATTATAACTGGGCAAGCCCTTGGATGGAAACGTCTAGAAACTCACGGAGGAAAGTCTATACACACTGTTCATAAAAATGGTCAAATACAGAGGGCTGACATAAAATACAGGATGCTCATTTACACTTCAATTTCAGATAAGTAATGAACAGTTTCAGTATAAGTATGTCCCATGCAATATTTTTATATGCTAAATCAGACACGCCCACAAGTAAGTATTTAACAAATTTATATGGAGGGGAATCATATGGAAGGGACGGATTTCCATAGAAAAAATAGAGAAACACTTGCAAGTTAAATATCACTAAGCTATTAAAACAAGAATTTTTATGGGACTTCTTTTAGATAATTGGTCAAATAGTCAACTGAGAGATGTTATAGGAGGAGGACCCTGTGGCTGTGGTAATTATAAAGAAATTTATAAATAGTAATACTCAGTTTATAATTGACTAGAAAAATTAAACGTGGACATGGTTCTGTAAATATTCATAATTAGTGAATATTTTTTTTTCCTAATGAAGGCTTCAGACATATAAGGTTTACCTAAGTAAGAAGTAGATTAACATGACGTCAGTGCTTAAATTTTGGCCAGAACTTATATTCTGCAAAGTCCTTACAAAAGAGAAGATCTTTTGTCATGGGTCACTTTGTTTGTGAGCTATAGAAGCTTGTTGAGACCATTGAATTACACACATATTGATGCCTAATCTTACAAAATTACTACTGTATTTCTACAGGCTAGTGATTTTTATTAGTATGCTCATCATCATTAATCAGATTGAAAATATGGAGGAATTTAAAAATACATAGAACAATAGAGAGTTTTATGACTTATTCATTTATGAGTATGCTTAAAAGCATTCATCATGGCCATTAGTTTTAGACATGAATATTATGGTACTCAGTGAATATGGAGAAAGTTTTCTAAATATTCTTTCTTTTCAGCATCTACAATATTTAGTACATGAGCTTGTTATTAATGCCTAGCAATGACATTTGTAAGACAAAGTTTCCTATGTAATTGTCTTAAATTTCTGTGATGAAATATAGAATCAACTTTTTAAAAAAAGATAGAGGACACTTAGATAAAGACCAGAGCAGTTATAAAGTGAAGAAGCACAGGCTAAGCTTTGGTTAACTCTAGTGAATAACTTGAGACCTCCAGACTATATTTTTGAACTTGTAATAAAAAAAATGACAATGTAATAAAAAAAATTCCAACTGTATCTAAGTGTAAAATATTAATTAATAGAATTTAAAATTATGTTTAAAAATAGAAATGAAAATAATGTTTGAGTAGCATTATTTTTTTAAATCTTCATGTGAGGATATGTTTTTATTAATTTTTAGAAAGAGAGGAAGGGAGAGAGTAAGAGAGAGAGAGAGAGAGAGAGATCAATGTTAGAGAGAAACAATGATCAGTTGCCTCCCGTACACACCCAACTGGGGATCGAATCCATAACCTAAGTATGTGCTCTGACCGGGAATCAAACCAGCAACCTTTTGGTGTACCAGATGGTATACCCAATCAGGGCAACATTACATTTTATCCCATGAGTTTGTGAGACACATTCCGGTTGATAATTTCTAAAATTACTCTAGGTCATTTAATTGCATTTTTTTTTTTGAGCTCGCAAACATGGCCATGTGCTGCAGAACATTATTCTAAGAAAAATGTTATGGGTAACCTCATCAATGACGACTATGAAAATGTTATCATTAGCGACAGAGGGTCAGGGAAATATTTTCACTTTTATGCTTTAAATCTCTCTTGCCCAAGACATCAGTACTTGACCTCAGCATAATCACTTCTTGCTCGGTAACCACTAGTGGCGAGCGATTTGCATGTATTTCCAAAGCACCTTTCTCCCTCTGCCCGGTGCTCCCACTCTCTGCACCGTGTTGGTGCTAAACACAACCACACACCAAACCCCGTTTCCGATTAGAGACAAGGTCTGATTTCAAACTGAGAAAATAATGAGAAAGCTGACAGGAATTCCTTTGGGTACCATAGTGTTTGTAATGAGAAAATTGTGCATCACTGAAGTCAGAGACCTTGGCCTTGGGAGCTGAGAAATGCTTGGTTTTTGTCTCCAAGGCTGAACCCAGATGCCTACCACAGCTCTACCGGAAGTTCCCTTTTCCTTGGCCCGCCCAAATACGCCAATCAGTGCCTTTCTGATGCCTTGCTGCAATGCTTATTAGGTAAATCCTGAAGTAGTTACCCATGCCATTATGACTGGAAAAAAAATCCTGATACAGGTGCACGAATTAAATCACTTACTTGTGCCTCACTTCAAGCATGAAGTTCAAACGCATTGGAAGCCACACATTATATGCTTGAGAGACTTCTGCAATTTCAAAGAGGGCTGTACTTGACTGCTGGGAGGAAGCAAGGACACGCAAGTGCTAAGTTCGCTTCTGTCCGCCGGCGTCTTGCTGATAGTTTGGGTAGCATCTCAAGGTAATTCCAAGATCGGAGGAAAAGGCAGGAGAAATGACTCATCCCACACTCTTGTTTGAATGACTACAAAGAAAAATTGGAAGAAGAAATATAGACATTCTTTTACTAATTAAAAAAATAAAAATAACCCTAGCTAGTTTGGCTCTATTGCATAGAGCGTCGGCCTATGGACCAAAGGGACCTGGGTTTGATTCCGGCCAAGGGCAGGTACCTGGGTTGCAGGCTCCTCCCTGGCCTGGCCTGGGCAGGTGTAGAAGGCAACCAATCAATTTGTTTTTCTCACATCGATGTTTCTCTCTGTTTTTCCCTCTCTCTTCCACTCTCCCTAAAGAATCAATGGAAAAGTATCCTCAGGTGATGAATATCTGTGTGTAAACAAACAGGTAATCTACAAATTAGAGGGCATCACAAACGGCTCAGGAGGAGATGCATCATGACAACTCAGGAGGAGCTGTGTGTACAGATGGGAGGGAGGGGACTGTGTGCTGCCCCCAGCGCCAGCAGACACCCACCAGGGGTGGGGGTGTGCTCTGAGCAGCTGCTGTGTGGCTGGGAACACACCCCCGGTGGGTAGTGGCAGCGGCTGGAGCAAAGCAGCTTGGATCTGGGTGCTGGAGTGAATCCGGTGCCAGCAGTCAGGAGAAGGAAGGCCTATTCTTGCACGAATCTTCATGCATCGGGCCTTATGTGTGTGTGTGTGTGTGTGTATATATGTATATATATGTGTATGTATGTATGTATATATATATATGTATGTATGTATCGGGCCTCATATATACATATATATACATATATACATACATATATATGTATATATATACATATATACACACACACACACACATACACATATATATATATATATATTCCTGGAATACTGATATTACTGGAATATGGCATAATATATTAGTAAGTTGAAGGTGCCTTCCAGAAGGTAAGGACTGCATTTCTTCCATCATAATAAATACCTAACCTACCTTTCGTCTGACAGAAATGCAAATTCTCAGAGAACAAAATTATGGTAGTAGCGTATTTGCTTTAGTGCCTGTCATGAATAACAGAGACAAAACAGAAAGTAAGCCTGTGAACGTTGTAGCTTCATATAAAATTAGATTTCTAAATGGTACAGCAGTGACATGAGCTCTACCAACATGCGACCCACTAGTTTCCAGACAGAGCTCATTAGGAACTATTGTAATTAAGAAAGAAAGAAGAATATTTTTTATGGGTTTGGTTTTTTTTTTTATTATTATTATTTTCCCGTGCCTTCCAATCCTAAAGGAAAATAAATGTTGGCTGCTAAGAAAGAGTTAGGTTTGCAGCTGGAAAGGATCTGTAACATCACTACAGCATCCTGGTAACGGATTTCTTGTTTGCAGTAGCCTAATCCTGCTCTGCCCTGAGGGATGTGCAAATCTCATCCTGTGATCATCCATGCAGGGCAGCTCTCCTTGCAGCTATAGGCAGTGACACCTGTTTGGGCTAAAACTCACTACAAGTGACCAGTCCAAAGAGAAAGCTGTCCTCTCCCAATACTTTATGTGGGTACCACTTCCTTTCATCTACCCCAATACTTTATGTGCGTACCACTTCCTTTCATCTACCCCAATACTTTATGTGGGTACCATTTTCTTTCATCTATTGGGGAGAATGTGACTGGTGGGTTAGATTTACTCACGGACGTGTTTGTGTTTGTTCATTTCTCCTCCCCCTGTTTTTTTCTCCTCCGACTCTGCCTCTGCCTTCCCTCCTCGTCCTTCCCCCCTCTATCTCCTCTCTCTCTTGAGCTCACACAGTGCTTCTTAAAATAATATCACCTTTACCTCACTGTAATTTAAGATTTACATTCCCATCTTGGAATTGTTAAGATGAAAAAGCAGCCTTTAAATGTCCTAAAGTGAAGATGAAAAACAGCCTTTCCATGACGGTAATTGAACAGATGCATATTTACTAGTAAATGTATAAAAAGATAAAAATAATATCTGGCAATTATCCTTTAAATCTAAGACACTTATTTAGAACCGCTGAGATTTTTACAGTGTTGGCTTCTCAGAGGCCAAAGCTGTGTGGGTCGTGGTACATTCTTTTGTAAATGAAACAAAATGGTTATATTTTGGAAACCAACTCTTATCTTTCATTCTGTGCCTTTCCCAATTCTGTAGGCTTGCCTAACCATCCCCCTTATGAATTGGGGTCAGAGAGGAGTTTTATATTTCTCACCTTGAGCCGTGCCATTAGGTTAGCTTTTAATTTGGGTTTATCCAAATATGGCCACTCTGCCCTCCCCCCCCACTCCAAAGTTCTCCTTAGCTGTTTCTGCTCTGCCACTCTAGGGCAGGTGGCCAGGAAACTTGAAAAGGCCATCTGTGCTTCTCCTGTTCTCTCCCTGCTACATTATCCTCTTTGATGCTATCCTGTTGCTTAAAACACAGCAAGGGAAGCGCTAGGTAACCAGGTCAGTGTAGACAAGAAAAGGAGGAGATTGTGGTAGTGATACAGCAAAGGAGGACATCCTGGAGAGTACTCTTGGTCACAGAAACCAAGGCACAAGGTAATCCAGCTCGTAGAGTGGCACCTCAGGACTTTCAATTCAGGTCTCATTCCCAAGCCTATCTCCCTCTTTTCCTCCCTCCCTCCCTCTTTTCCTCTTCCCTCCCTCCCTCTTTTTCTCTTCCTTCCCTCCTTCCCTCCCTCCCTCCCTCTGTTCCCTTAGTTATAGGAAGACCTGTAGGATAATTCTGCTGAAAATGGATGGAATTTCAACTTGTGGTGGGGACTTTAGCATGAAAGATTTCTAGTTGCACCGTGAGTCAAGAGAATTCTAGATGGTCTCTGGTGCCTGGATTTTCTCTAGTTGTTATTACTGGGGCAGATTTAAGACACCTCCATCCTCCACTATAAAGGTCAACTGTAATCCTTACACACACGCTGTGGATAATTACATTACCTGTGTGTGTGTGTGTGTGTGTGTGTGTGGTGTGTGTGTGTGTTTGAAGGACACTTCTAGCATAGGTTTCAGGGGAATATCAATTTAAAACTACTGTTGGAAAAATGCTTACCTTCTCATATTATTGTAATAAAATCTAATCCACAAAATTGCAGGTCCTCCTGCTGGCTTCCCATGATTTGTAGCTCCCAGGATTGCGCGATGCAGCTGAGAATGACCAGTTATAGACATTCTATTTAACCAGAAGCCTGATGTATGGAGATTAGTGCAAGAATAGGCCTTCCTTTCCCTGGCTCCTGGCACAGGCTTCTGTACGGCACCTGGCACCTGGGCCTTTGCTCCAGCCAGAGGGGAGCCACCTTTCTGCCTTTGCCTCTCACCTTATTGTGTCAATTTGCATATTCCCTCCTTATTGGCTGTGGGCACCACCATCTTTTTCGTGGAGTTACAGTCAATTTGCATATTCCATCTTTATTAGACAGGATGGGCTTTAAAAGTGGTGAGAAATGAAAATGGAACCTGCTACTCTGGACAGAGAAACATGCTCAAAATTTTTCAAGTGAATGTGCTTTTATTGAGCAACTAGAGGCCTGATGCAGGGAATTTGTGAAGGGGCTTGCCCTTCACAGCCACGGTGGCTGCCTCTGCTTCAGCCCCCAAAGCTGTGGCTTTATCCAGAAGGGTGTCTAGTCTAATTAGCATAGTTACGCTTTTATTATTATAGATGCCAATAGTCAGTGTGACTGAAGTAAAGTTCTGTCATAGTGAACTAATATATTTGGAAACACGTAAGTATCCATTTATGAACTTTGGGGCACAATAGAGAAAACCATTTGAATTATATTGAGCAGAATGTTTGAAGCATTGGAACGAAGGTAACACTTATTTGGCTTACCCTCAGTGTTTGAACAGAAATGTGTTCCTACCTAACACTTGCATAAGGAAGCTACATGTAAAGCTATGTGGGTCCCAACATTTTGGAATGGCTTTGCGCCCACAAATGCAAATTATTGATGAACAGGAGCAAGAGAGAGTCAAAGATGTTATATAAACTAAATCCTAGGAGGGCTAGTCAGAAGTATGATTAATTTAGTATCCAGGAATAGAATGAAATATAACTACTGTGTCATGCCAAAATTGTAGGTTATAGCCACCTTTTTTAGGTAATAAAATATAGTCTCTTAATAACAATTACCTCTCAAGTAACATTCATGTACTGATAGGGCAAACAAACAAAAGTAAACCAATATCACCTTGAGATTTTCAACAGAAACAATGATGGACTATTACATCACTTATCAGATAGTCATATATGTTTATTGAAGACATTTTTATTAATTCAAGAGTGCCTAAAATGGGCACAGTAAAACAACCCTATCTAATAAAAGAGTAATATGCAAATTGACCATACCTCCCCTACACCAGAAGCCATGCCCACTACCAATCAGGAATGAGTATGCAAATTAACCCCAACCTAGATGGCTGTGACCAGGAAGAGAGCAGGAGGAAGGCTTGGGTTTCCTTGACCATGGAAGAAGCCAAGTTTTCTGCAGCCCTGGCCTGCCTTGGTCTCCATTTAAGGCTACAAAGTTTCAATTATAGAAGATAAATAAAACCCAACAAAAATGGCTGAGGCTATGCAGCAAGTAGGAGGCTTGGCTCTGCAACAGGCTACAAAGTTTCAATTGTAGAAGATAAATAAATCCTAGATACCAGGGCCTCTGCTTGGGTCACTGGGGGGTGTGGCCAGCCTGCAAACCATCGTAGGACCTTCGCCCAGGCTGTCCCATACTCTAAGGAAACCCCCATCCTTCAGGGCAAACCAGCTGGCCTCCACCCATGCACCAGGCCTCTATCCAATCTAATACAAGAGTAATATGCAGATTGACCATCACTCCAACACACAAGATGGCTGCCCCCATGTGGTCAAAGATCCTGCTCCCATGTGGACACAAGATGGCGACCACAAGATGGCCTGCAAGGGAGTGCAGTTGTGGGTGATCAGGCCAGCAGGGAATAGCAGTTGGGAGGGACCAGGCCTGCAAGGGAGGGCAGTTGGGGGTAACCAAGCCTGCAGGGAGGGAAGTTAGGGGTGACTAGGATGGCAGAAGAGGAAAGTTGGAGGTGACCAGGACTGCAGGGAAGGGCAGTTAAAGGCAAACAGGCTGGCAGAGGAGCAGTTAGGCATCAATCAGGCTGACAGGGTAATGATTAGGGGTGATCAGGCTGTTAGGCAGTAGTGGTTAGGGGCAATCAGGAAGGCAGGCGGGTGAGCAGTTGGGAGCCAGCAGTCCTAGATTGTGAGGGGGATGTCCGACTGCCTGTTTAGGCCCAATCCTACCAGTATTGGTCCTAAACAGGCAGCCGGACATCCCTTGAGGGGTCCCCTATTGGAGATGGTGCAGGCTGAGCTAAGGGACACCCCCAACACCCCCATGCATGAATTTCATGCACCGGGCCTCTAGTTTACTCATAATTATCAAATAGTACCTACTTATCTGAGATTCTTAAAAGAGAATTAATATCAGCACTTTTTTTTTTTCATTTCTATCTCTTTATCTTTCCCAGTAGGTCTATGACCTGCTGACCTCTTTTGCCAGAATGTGGCTCAAATGCCCTAACTCAGTGGTTGGCAAACTGCGGCTTGAGAGCCACATGTGGCTTCCGATCTATGATTTGCCACTCTGTTGACTAATGAGTTTGTCAACCACGGACCTAGACTCTCAATTCCAATTATTACAGGCTGTTGTTATTCCTTGTGATTAAGCCCCTATCCCAGTGGTCAGCAAACTCATTAGTCAACAGAGCGGCAAACAGTGGCCTGTGAGCTGCATGTGGCTCATGAGCAACTATTTGCTGACCACTGGCCTAACTCATCTCTGCAGCCACTCCTCACTATCCAAATCTGTTCCTCATCCTATATAATAAAGAGGTAATATGCAAATTGACTGTCATGCCTTCACACAAGGTGGCCACCCCCATGTGGTCACAAGATGGCCGCACAAGATGGCCGCCACGAGATGGCCGCCAGGATAGGGCAGTTGTGGATGGTCAGGACAGCAGAGGAGGGCGGTTGGGTGCGAATGGGCCTGTAGGGGAGGGAGGACAGTTGAGGGGGCGCAGAACCAGGCTTGTAAAAGAGGGTAGTTAGGGGTGACCAGGCTGTCAGGGGAGCTCAGTTGGGAATGACTGGGCCTGCAGGAGAGGGCAATTAGGGGTGACCGGGCCTATGCCAGCAGTCATTACTTGAAGGGTCCCAGACTGGGGAGAGTGTAGGCTGGGCTGAGGGATAAATGAAAATCTGATGACATAATTTCTCTGCTCACATCCATTTCTGGCTTCTTTTTGCTTTTTGCTAAAGACCAAAAGTTCTACAGTTGCATGCTAGCCTTCCCCTTAGTCTGTATTTTCCAGCTGTTTTTCAGTTCCCTTAATGCATTACAGTTATTTGTACCTCAAGCTCTTCCCAGAGCATTTCCACCTCTCTCTCTTCTCTTTCACTCTTTGACTTTTATTCACTCACCTTTTGGATCTCAGCTGAGAGCTCAGAGTACATTCTTTTCCATTCTATCACAACATAATTTGCAATTATCAATGCTCATGATCATGTCCCTTTTCCCTATGAAATTCCTAAGCGGATCTGCTCCATTTATTTTGTTTCCCTCTCTACTTTCAGGATCTTGGATTAGACAGATAATTTATCAATAAACATTTTTGGTTTGCATGTATGAAAAGCACAGTAGATGGGCAGAGCTTTAAAGGAAAACCAGGTTGGGAGGGAGAATGATAAGGAGGTGGGAAAAGGGAAGTCCCTCCCAGGGCTTCAGTTTCTCAGTTTTTAAAAATATATGTATGTTATTGATTTTTTACAGAGAGGAAGGGAGAGGGATAGAGAGCTAGAAACATCGATGAGAGAGAAACATCGCTGCCTCTGGTACACCCTCCACTGGGTATGTACCCGCAACCCAGGTACATGCCCTTGACCAGAATCAAACCTGGGACCTTTCAGTCCTCAGGCCGACCCTCTAACCACTGAGCATAACTGCTCAGGGTGAGTTTCTCAGTTTTTAAATGAGAGGTCTGTTGCTGCTGGAACATTTTGTGCCTTCTGATCAACCGTATTTGCTCAGTTTTGAAAAGGTATATTCTTTGGAGGGATGACATTTCTGTAAAATTGCTTGTATCTCTTTTGAATCCATTATTTTGTAGTCACAACTTGGAATTATATGTGATACTTTCCATTCCCGGAAAATAAGTTTTAAGTCCAAATATATATATATATATATATATATATATATGTGTGTGTGTGTATGTGTGTGTGTGTGTAAACATGTATCTAAATGGAAATATAATTTTAACTCATATAACCATACTTTTAATGAAAGTAACATGTCTATATTACTATTTTCTGGATTTATATTATTTTTAAATGAAGATGAATATGCATATTAATATATAATTAGAATTTTATTAATTATATTTTATTCAATAAATACAAATGTATGATGCTGTGTGTCTCCTGAAACTTTTGAAATGTAGACCAAAATAAAGCTCTTAATGTTGAATTCTTGGTTGACAAAATAATTACCTACCAGCTCTCAAAGCATCTTGTGGCACTAACAGTGCAGCACGGACTGCCTGGACAGGTGGTACTTCTTCAATCCTGGCACAGTTTTCAGAAACCACTCATTGGAGATTTACATGATCCAAGGAACATCGTGAACCTGGAATCAGAAATTTACAGCAGTATTGGACAATTTAATCTAGCACTAACCTGCTTGTTGCCCACTGTCTTAACCCACCAAAAATCTCTCTCAAAATGTCAGTGTCATTCTCTAAACTAGGGCAGATGAGATTGCTATGTATACATTTGGTATGGAAATACTGGGGTAGTGTATAAAACATCAAAACAAGGATGCTCAAGCTATAAAAAAATTTAAAAAAAACCCTGAGTGCCGAGACCGGTTTGGCTCAGTGGATAGAGCATCGGCTTGTGGACTGAAAGGTCCCAGGTTCGATTCCGGTCGGAGGCATGTACCTTGCTTGTGGACACATCTCCATTGTGGGGTGTGCAGGAGGCGGCTGATCGATGTCTCTCTCTCATTGATGTTTCTGACTTTCTATCTCTCTCCCTTCCTCTCTGTAAAAAAATCAATAAAATATATTTAAAAAAAAAAACACAAAAAATAAACCCCAGAGCAAACTAAAAATCTTACCTGACAAGAGCCTGCCTAAAGGCCATAGGATTAAAGGGCAAGTTGTTGCTTCATTGCCAACTTCCTCTCTGACCTCGGCCACCTCTCTATGGTAATGACATTGTTCTGCTGATGATAGTTCGAATAGATATCATCCCTCTGCCCATAGGAAGATAAATAAGATCTTAAACATATGCTGGGATTTTTTTTTCTCCCTAGAATAATAGAGGGCAATTAAAGTTTTAGAATGCATATTTTAAATATCAGTTGTGTTAGCAAAAGCAATTAGGGATTTGTTTTCAGGAAGTAAGAGTTATTAATTTTTCTTAAACTTTAGAGCCGTATTGCCCTTAATTGGAATTATTAAATCTCTGTGTAAGAGCTTGTCTAAGACAGATTTTTTTTTTGAAGATCAGAACATGTATTATCAAGTCAAAGTAGTTATTAGGACTCAATGAAAGGCTAATGCTGCCCACGGTAATGAAAGCTGAAGCTAATAGGTCTAGTGATATTGCACTGAGGACGAAGGACCATGAACGTCTGTAAAAGAGGGTCTGACCAATGAACACGCGTCTTCACTCTGCAGTTTGGTGACAACTATTTATCACTCAGTTTTATTTAAGTTTTATTTTCTATCAGAATATACATTGCATTTTGGAAGATTTTTTTTTTTATGTGGAAGTGACAATATTTGTTTAACAATTTGAAAATATTCCTATTAGAGAATATATTACTTTAAAAAATGGGAATACTCTTCTAATATCCCTATGGTATAATTTCTATAACATCAGTCTACATAGGTGATCATCATATACTTCTAAAGGTCTCAGCTAATGGCCCAGAGAGAAAGTAATTCAGAACATTGCAGCCCTGGATTGAAAACATTAGACTTTGCACTGTCATAGAATTTAGGTTAGGTATGGTACTGGCATTTCTTACATAACTTCTAAGATAGCACAGTGGGCTTTTTCTTTTTGGGGGAGGGATCTGTTTTTCTTTTGAAAAATTTTCGCTTCTGTTTATTGGATTGCTGGGATTTTTTTTTAAACACATTCTGATGGCTAATTATGTGTTTTAAATACCTTCTTCCTATGTGAGCATATCAGTCTCTTACTTTTGGGATTTTAAGGTTTGTATCATGTCTAGCCTTGTCTGGGTAGCTCATTGGCTAAAGCGTCTGCCCACTAAGCTAAGGTTATGGGTTTGTTCCGTGGTCAGGGTGCATACAAAATCAACTAACCAATGAATGCGTAAATAAGTGGAACAACAAATCGATGTTTCTCTCTCTCTTCTTCTTTCTCTAAAATACATTTAAAAATTTTGTATCATGTCTATGAAATATGATCCACTCCTCCCTGAAAAAGCAGTAAATATTTTCTCTTTTTATTTAAAAAAATATATTTTATTGATTTTTTACAGAGGGATAGAGAGTTAGAAACATCAATGAGAGAGAAACATAGATCAGCTGCCTTCTGCACACCTTCTACTGGGCATGTGCCCGCAACCAAGGTACATGCCCTTGACCGGAATCAAACCTGGGACCTTTCAGTCCACAGGCCGACGCTCTATCCCCTGAGCCAAACCGGTTCAGGCAAGATTTTTCTCTTTTTAAAGTGTTAAAGATTTCTATTCACAGTTAAAACCTTAATCCATCTGCAATTGATTTTTGCAGAAATAGACCTCCATTTTTTTCCCCTCCCAAACGATGTCTCACCATAGATAACTGGAAACTTCTATACTTTTCCTGCTGCTCTACATACCATGCCATGTATCAGGCTTTGCAGCGACCGTGATGGATAGCAGAGTCCAAGCCGCTGTCCGAAGAGAGTGACTCAGGCGGCCCCGTGGCATTTGCTGGCTGATGGTGGTTTCCCTGGAAGTAAAATCAATAGGAAGCTACTTTTAGATCAAGTGAAGCGATGTCTCACTAACATCATTAAGGCAGAGGTTACTGACGCTTTTTGTGTGGTTCTGGTATAAGCCTGCATCCCTCTCAAGCCAGACATCTATTCCAACTGCGCCTAATGTGCCAGGGACCAGGAGAACAAATTTCCCGAGGGAAGCACCAGCAGAGGAATTCATCGGTCCATTCCACATCTACATTTCAGCTTCCAAACACATGCCTGCTGCCTATCTGGGAACACGGCAGCACATAACAGCTCTTTATTTCAAGCACAGAGTGCATCTTGAATGGCAATACCCTAACCTCATAATGTAGCACTTTGCAAAGTTTATTTTAGAAAACCTACTTTCAGACAGGGAGTAATTGGGACCGAGTGTTGTCCCTCCTATTGTAAACAATCAGAAATGTGTATAAAGCAAACATTTTTTAAAATATATTTTATTGATTTTTTTACAGAGAGGAAGGGAGGGAGATAGAAAGTCAGAAACATCCATGAGAGAGAGACATTGATCAGCTGCCTCCTGCACGCCCCACAGTGGAGATGTGCCCGCCACCAAGGTACATGCCCCCGACCGGAATTGAACCTGGGACCTTTCAATCCGCAGGCTGACGCTCTATCCACTGAGCCACACCGGTCTCGGCCAAACATTTTCTTTTTACACAATTAAAAACAAGCAGAGTGGGACTGGGGTTCCTGAGATAAGGAGCACAATGAAGGTGAATCTTAAAATCGTCACAGGTCTCTGCCTGGAGGAATTTCTGTATTGCAGTGAACCCAGGCAAAGCAAGACAGCCTCACTGGATTGGTGAGATGACGATGAGAGATCGTGGCATGTAAACCGGAGAGGAGGTTGCTACTCAAACAAACATCCGGAAATCTGATTGGGATCTCGGGTGTCTTGCTGAATTAGAGGCTGAGCATAGGTTAGGATGAAATATCATAAGATTAGACAAAGTCTGACCAGAGGCTGTAAATAAGCCACTCCAAAGTTCAATCAGGACTGAGATCTTGGAATCCCTACCAGCGAGCGGAAAACCCTCAATGGATTCATGAGGCATTCAATACTGCAATCTGCCACACCTTGGTAATAAGCTAAATTAACCCGACAGCAAAGGCTACTGTAGAACATGCTACCACATGTTTAAAACCTTGAAATAGTACTTAGATTGACCTGCAAGTAATTTAACTACTTCCCAGAATGAAGTCTGGCACTTATTAAAGGGAGACAACAATATCTAGTACTCAGCAATGCCAAGTTCAAAATTATGGTATAGAATCAAAGTTTATGAAACACTTGAAAATGCAGGAAAATGTAGGAAAATGTAATCTAAAGAAAGGAAAAAAATATTTTATTTAATTAAAGCATATGAAAATTTTAAAAGGCTATTTTATATTATATATATATATATATATATATATATATATACACACACACACATTTTTCTAAAATTTAAAGAATAACATGAACATGAAGAAGAGAAAGAGGAAAAATACAAAATAGGAACAAAGAGAACTTTTTGCTAAAAGATATAATTTTTTACAATAAAAAGTTTACTAGATGGGACCAATAGCAGATTGAACATTACAGAAAAAGTCAGGGAGTCTAAACGCATTGCAATAAAAACTATCCAAACTGAATTTCAGAGTGAAAAACAAAACAAAACACAAAGAACTATAGAAACATTAGGAGTCTTAAAATGTGCATAATTGGAACAGAAAAAAGATTTGAGAAATAAAGATAGTTTTTCTCAAATTTAAGAAAAACTATAAACCCACATATTTAAGAACCTCAAAAGTTTCAAAAAAGAAAAGCTTGAAAAAGCCACATGATGCACATTCTAATTAGCGATAAAGAGCAAGTTTTGAAATCAGTCAAAGGAAAATAGGATCATTTTATGGCTACAAAGACAAGAAAAATCCCATACTTCTCAACAGAAAGCCGGGCAGGGACGGGGGGGTGGGGAGACGGGGTGGGGGAGGGGGGAGAAATAGAAAAGAAAAAGGATGAGATAGTTAAATTGTTGAAATGCAGATATTTGTCCATTTCAGTTCAAATGTGTTGTTGAGCCCCTTTAATGCATTTTAAATATTTTTATTGGATTTATTGTGGGGACATTGATTAATAAAGTTTTATAGGTTTCAAGTGCACAATTGTATAACACATCATCTGTATATGGTGCTGTGTCTTCACCACTTCAAGTCAAGCCTCTTTCCATCACCATTTACTCCCCTTTACCCTTTACTACCCCCCCCTACCCCTTTCCCCTGTGTAATCACCATCCTGTTATATAGGTCTCTATGCTTTCTTTTTCTTTCTTTTGCTAATCCCTTCACCCCTTTTTATCCAGCTCCCCAACTCCTCCCCCTTCTGACAGCTGTCAAATCAGTTCTCCGTATCCATCAGTCTGTTTCCATTTTGTTTGTTGATTTTGATTATTAGATGCCACATGTCAGTGAAGTCATATGGTTTTGTCTTTCTCTGGCTTATTTGACTTAGCTTTCAGTTACTTTTCAGCTTTAGAATTCCCCTTTGCTTACCTTAATGTGTAATATGTGTCTGTTAATAGTCTTTATTTGGTACGATATTTTCATCTTGTCTTACTTTACTTCTTTAATGCAGTGCTGAGCTGATGGGAGAGATGGGATGGAAGGGATCATGGGCTTAAGCGTCACAGACTCACTATTTTACTCTTACCAAGATTTTGTAGATTTGCTTGAATAAATATTTCATCTTGAATAAATATTTCATTGGATGCCTAATGAGCTTCTCACATTGCTATTTTAAGTCATACTACTCTGAAATATTATAACATTTTTCTTTTCGCTATATTTGAAACATTTTTCTCTATCCTTTAAGATACATTAAAAATGGAATCTAAAAAACTATATATTGTTAGTATTACTTTTTCCTTATAAATGTGACAAAAGAAACTATCAAAATATATAGCACTATTAAATAAAATTATAGTTATTAGAAATATGGAATAATCATACTTTTTGGGGGGAACAGCATGATTTTGTTTTTATGAACAGGCAAATAAATAAATAATTTGATTTGCATTCTTCAAAAAAAATCTCTTGTTAAACACCAGACACCAGACCTATTTTTTAACATCGCCTTTGCCAACACAAGAAAGTTTTAAGGTATATATAATTTAAAAAATTATTCTGACTATGATCTTCACAATTTAGAATGATTACATTACATCTGGTGCTTTTGAATGAGCTGACAGTTTATTGTAATAAAATATAGTTTTTTTCCCAATAGGCCTTTAAGAATGCTTCTTAAAATTGCTTCTAACAATTTAATGTACAGCTACCTATAGTTACTTAAAATGTGAATGTCCAATTTTCTCACTTGCAATATTGCTTTTTTTAGAAATACCAACTCTAATGTGCACATTTTCATTTTCTTTGATAAAGCCTGCTTGTTGGCTCATAGAGAATATAAACAATCTTTAGAGAATTGCCCATAAAGTCCCTGAGTAACAGCTTGGCAAATAACAGTTGGTATATCTTATGAAGATGCCTATCAGTCTGAAGAAATATAAAACTTAAATGTCAAAAGAAAGTTGCCTTGTAAATGGAACAAATAGAAACTGTTTTTGAAAACCTATTTTGCCAGGCCTTTGAATTTTTGTTTTCATGACTTTGGAGGGCAAGGAAAAAAAACATTTGATTTAATATGCATGATCATACATGAGTAGTCACTCAAAAGTTGCCATCTGGAGTTCATAATAGTAAAAAAATAACTAGTTATTGCCTATCATGTAAATTAGTATTTAATGTGGTTCACCCAATATAACCCTAAACAAGCCGTAAATTCAATTTAGATGTTAGTCTTTTAGTTATTTACATATTCACTTCCTAAATACATATTGAGCAGTTATTTAACTACTTATTAAAAAAAAAAAGTAATCTCTGCGTAAACTCAGAGAAATCTAAGGTTTGATGTACAGCTACCTATAGTTCCTTAAAATGTGTTACTGAGCCAAGACCGGTTTGGCTCAGTGGATAGAGCGTCTGCTTGCAGACTGAAGGGTCCCAGGTTCAATTCCGGTCAAGAGCATGTACCTAGGTTTCAGGCACAACTCCAGTAGGGGGCGTGCAGGAGGCAGCTGATCCATGTCTCTCTCTCATGGATGTTTCTAACTCTCTATCCCCCTCTCTTCCTCTCTGTAAAAAATCAATAAAATAAAATATTTTAAAAAAATGTGTTACTG
This sequence comes from Lasiurus borealis, assembly GCA_004026805.1. NCBI lineage: Eukaryota > Metazoa > Chordata > Mammalia > Chiroptera > Vespertilionidae > Lasiurus > Lasiurus borealis. Next base: position 27,840 of record PVJN01010198.1, read on the forward strand.
AAATTGGTGGGTTACTTCCACTTGTGTCCCAGTTCCTGTTGTCCAACATCTTGTTGTCAAGACCTGACATCAGCATCAAACTCTTGACCTAATTTTCTGACTCACGGAGTGACCTCAGGTCTGTGGCCCCATCCGCTAGCATTCCCCTTGGCAGAGTCCGTGAGAGAAGCCCCGGTCCTTCTTATGTTCTTTAGCTCCACTGAAGATACCATCTCCCTTTGTGTTCAGTAGCCTTCCAGGAGACCTCGACTGAATCCCAAACCTTCCAGATGTCCAACAATTGTAAAAACCTAATTATCAGCTTAAATATTCGCCAGCTACTGAAACCGGTTTGGCTCAATGGATAGAGCTTCGGCCTGTGGACTAAAAGGTCCCAGGTTCGATTCTGGTCAAGGGCACGTACCTTGGTTGGGGGCACATCCCCAGAAGGAGGTGTGCAAGAGGCAGCTGATGGATGTCTCTCTCTCGTCGATGTTTCTGGCTCTCTATCTCTCTCCCTTCCTCTCTGTAAAAAATCAATAAAATATATTTTAATACCTGCCATCTTCAAATACGTAGGTCCCTCCTCTGAACGAACCCTGCCTTCCAGAGAACTTCAGTGGCCTTTCCCTTTCGGAATTCCTTTCAGTGTGTGACATTGCACTCTTCGGTCATGGTCACACCTCTCTGTCCTTCTCCCAGAGAGGAGTCTCTGTCTCTTTCTGCCTCCGTCTGTTGGCGTTTAGGAGCAATTCTTATAGTTTGCACACTCACCTTAGCGGGCCTCACGTTTTCTTGTGAACTTAATAGCAAATAAATGCCAATGCCTGAATTTATACTAGTACGTCATATGACCTATTTTCATTTTAGATTATATGTTTATAGCTTTGGTGCATATCTCTATATGGTTATTTTACTTCACAAAAATTAATGTGTAGAAAATATATTCACTCTCTTTTTCTATTCCCAGACATAGCTCATCATGTTCATTCTTGTTTTATTATTTTAGTCTTTATTGTTTAACGTCTTACATAAGTCTCCTTTCTCCCCCATTGATCTCTCCTGATTGCTCCCACCCCCAGTACATGCTCTCCTCACCTTCCCCCACTTTCTGTGTCCACTGGTTATGTCAGATGCATGCATACAAGTACTTCGGTTGCTCTCTTACTCCCTTGCTCTCCTTCCTTCCCTCATAGGTAGGACAGTCTGTTTTGTTTTGTTTTTAATATATTTTATTGATTATTTTACAGAGAAGAAGGGAGAGGGTTAGAGAGTTAGAAACATGGATGAGAGAGAGACATCAATCAGCAGCCTCTTGTACGTGCCCGCAACCAAGGCACATGCCTTTAACCAGAATCGAACCTGGGACCTTTCAGTCCTCAGGCTGACACTCTATCCACTCAGCCAAACCGGTTTTGGCTGGACAGTCTGATGCTTCTATGATTCTGGTTCTATTTTTGTTCACCAGTTTATGTTCATTATATTCCACAAACGAGTGAGATCATCAAGTACATTTTCACCTGATTTTGCTTTAGCAGTGCATACATGTTCGTAGTTTTTATTCTTATCTCCTCTTAGTCAATATTGCAATTCATGTTCAGTGAACAAGCCCTCCCTCATACTGAACTGGCTTCTGTCCCATATTCCTCCAAGCACTGTGTGGTTTTTTTTTTATTGTGTCTTTATTTTGACTCATGGAAACCACAGCAAGTTTCTTAATTGGTCTTTCTGCCTGTCTCCCTTCAATAGGTTCCTCCACGCTGCAGCCAGAACATTTATCTAAAACACAGACTGCCCATGTCACTTCCAGGCTTACTTCCCCTGTAATGGCTCCCAGCAGCAAAGGACATTGAGTACCTTTCTTAATATGGTGTTTAAACCCATCAACAATCTGCTTAGCATTACTGCTTAGCATGCTAGCTTCGTCTTTTTTACTTTTATTTTTTTTATTGACTTCAGAGAAGAAGGGTGAGGGAGGAAGGGAGAGAGAGACCGAAACATCAATGATGAGAGAGAATCATTGATTGGCTGCCTCCTGTGTGCCCTATACTAGGGATCGAGCCCATAACCTAGGGAATGTGCCCTGACTGGGAATCAAACTGTGACCTCCTGGTTCATAGGTCAATGCTTAACCACTGAGCCCACCAGCCGAGCTCTAATGTGGTAACCTCTTTCAAATCCCGTGTGGTTCAGGGTTCCCAGTTCAGGGTTCGGGTTCTGGAGGAGGCCACACGCAAATGAAAAGAGAGACTAGAAAAGCATTAATTTGGCAATATTGGGGGGCCAGGCAGGAGCCTTCCTCTAGTGGAAAGGACTACCCCTTGCTCTGGCCTTTTTCTCCCTTTTATTAAGACTTTGGGACATACCCATAGCCTTTAGGCAGGAAATTACAAAAACAGAAATTAACAGGAAACAAACAGGTAGAGGCTGCTTCAGCTAACAATGTTTCCACTAAACAGTGAGTGATTAGCTCTGACCTTTCAGAGCAGTTAAGGTTGACCAGCCTTCTGGCCTCCTGTCCCATCTTTCTATTAGATATATATGTTTAGTTTCCAGCACCCCAGACTCACTGTAGGGAAGTTTTACTGCCTCCTCTGTGTCTTGGGCTGTTTGTGCCTTCTCTGTGTTCTACTTACACACTCAGCATTCTTCAACCAATCACCAGATTTTATTGTATGTATGTCTTTCCCCTCTCCTCCAAGTTGAACGATGAGGTACTTAAGGGTAGAAATTGTGATCTCTCTATCTGCACATCTCTAACTACTAGCCTATTTATTAATAATTGCTCAATAAATTACAAAAAATAATATATCAATTTAAAAAATTTGTATTGACCACCAATTTTATTTTAATTAACTATTTCACTTGTTTTCCACAGAAGTCTATATCCATAGCTTCCTCATTCATCTTCACCATTTAGTCATTGCTGACGCACATATAAATGCACAAAAGATGCATCTATTGAATGAACAACACATGGTATGTGTTTTTTTAGCAGTATAGCAAAGAATGGATTTAATTGGAATTATAAGCTCATGCATCTCTCTTAACCTCAATTATACACCAACAAATACACATACACTTTGTCCACAATCTGATTATTTCTGCATAAGCATTTTTTCTGAGATTTGAGTCAGCAATATGTTCTAGACCAGTGGTTCTCAACTTTCCTAAGGCCGTGACCCTTGCATACAGTTCCTCATGTGGTGGTGACCCCCAACCATAAAATTTTGCTATTGTTATGCATCGTGATGTAAATATCTGCATTTTCCGATGGTCTTAGGTGACCCCTGTGAAAGGGTCATTCGACTCCCAAAGGGATCTCAACCCACAGGTTGAGAACCACTGTTCTAGACCCATATAAAGCTTATACACAGAGCTGTTTGAACTCACCGTAGTATAAGACTTAGTAATCACTCAATAACATTTCCAAAATAATTTCCCAAGGACTAGATTCATGTGGAAACATCTGTGCCTAAGGCTTCCTGCTACTTTATAAGAGTTCCTTTAAGTGAGTAAATCTCTCATTCTCTAGGGTAATTTTTTCTATTTCTTCACTAATATACTATTCTTCTTGGAAATCTTTTTAACTTTTTTAGGTACTTTAACTCACCTTCAAATATTTGATTTCTAGAGTACTTTGGCTGAGCCCTAATATTCTCATTGTGGTTTTTTTAAAGTAATAACCACTACATATTTTCTGAAATATTTTAAAACAGGAGGTGAAAAATTCAGTGAATCTAAAGAATATCAGATTTTATTTTTTCTTAGATTTTCCCAAATACAAATCTAGACAGACTCTCTCTCTCTCTCTCTCTCTCTCTCTCTCTCTCTCTCTATATATATATATATATATATATATATATATATATATACATATATATATATATATATATTCATTCTAGAAAAAGCTGATTGATTAATTTTAAGGAGGAGTAAATAAAGATGCCAGAGTCTTCTAGAGTAGGAGTTGTGTGACATGGTCTAGACACATAAGAACAGGTTACTGTGGGCCCTGAAGAAGAGAAAATTAATACATCTGGCTCCATGTGGAAAGAAACATATATGTAATTATTCTGGGGTACAATAATAACAGTATGATTTTCTTAGAAAATTATGAACCCTTTTGGAATATTTAATGATACCTCTTTTTAGTGTATTGATATTCTAGAGGCAGAGCAGAATTAATATAGAAGTTAAAGGCTTCTAAGAAATGGTAAGTCCACACTTCTCTATTGCAGAATAAAATATTTTTAAAAACTCTAGAAATGATGATTAAAAGGAGGCCTCTCAAGTGGGAAAGTCAATAAATAACTGATAGAGTAAATTGAATTAAGGGTGAACAATGCAGTTATAGGACCATCAGCATTCCTTACGGAAAAATTGTTAATATTTATTGTGTGATTCCTTTCTATCTGTGATCAGCTTTAGATACATTCTATAATTCATCCTGACACAAGTCCAATGACATTTGTAATATTTTTTGCAATATTATACATTTTTTTAGTCTAGTGACCAAGTTAGGATTGAACCTAGACAATCTCCAAAGCTCATTTTCTTTTAGCATGCTCTATATTGTTTCTAGTGGATTAAACTTTCCTAGGGCTGCTTTAAGAAATTATCATCAGTGTGGTGGCTTTAAAATAACAGAAATGTATTGTCTCACACAGTTTTGGAGGCCAGTTGTCCAAAATTAATTGGCAGGAATAATTTCTTCTACTAGTAAAGACTCTGAGAAAAGATCTGTTTTTCCATATCGCCTCTTCCCCAGCTTCTGGTGACTGCTGGCAATTCTTGTCACAGCAGCTCAGGCTCTGTGTCTGTGTGTTTTACCCTTTTCTTACAATAACACTTGCCATCGGATAAAGAGCGACCCTAAATCCAAGATGTTTTCACCTTGAGATTTTTAATTTAATTACATCTGCAGAGACTCCCTGTTCCTCTACTCCCCCAGCCAAGTAACAGAAAAGTACTGGGGTGTTAGAACTTAGACATATGTTTTGAGAGCCACAATTCAACCCACTACATGGGGGTAGCAAGATATTGTGGAAAATGTGGTCACTGTATAATCTATGTATAGTTACATTCTTAAAAATACAAAACATTAGAGCAATCAAAAGATAGTTAGTCATTATTTATTGGTTCAATTGTCACCAAAAATAGATTAGAAGAGCAAGAATCTAAGGCTTTGTAAAAATAGTGGAAAAAAATACAACAGACACAGATTCCAACTTCAGATAGAATGCAACAAAAAAAAGTTAAGAAAGTGCACGTGTATAAGTTATTTTCTAACTCAGTGTTTTTATAGAAAGTAAGAAAAATTTTGTCAATAAAATATTTTTCTGATTAAAAATAAATAAGATGTATAGATTTTTATTTAGATTCTTTTTTTTAGATTTTGCAACTGCAATTATATCAGCAAGATATAAAGATTGTTTACCATAGGCTGCCACTCACTGCCATTTCTAACAACTCTTCAATGAATTTACTTTGCTTACACATTTTTTTCTGACTTGCTGAGAAATATGCACATTTTAATGATTTGCAACTCATAAGGCAGCTTTTTATAACTCAAGTGAGACAGAAAGGACAATGATTTTAGGCCTCCCTACATTGAGGAAAACTTGATATACGGTGTGAGCATACTTGGAACATGAATGAAAGAAAATACATTAAACCTGTTGTTATGTTTTATACTACCGACAACACATCGTAAGTCAAAAAGGACTCCGATTGGACTTAAATATACAATATAGTGATTCTTAAGAAAGGTATACTCTCTGCTTTTTCAAAAACAATATATTGATTTTTCACAGAGAGGAAGAGAAAGGGACAGAAAGCCAGAAACATCGATGAGAGAGACATCGATCAGCCGCCTCCTGCACGCCCCCTACTGGGGATGTGCCTGAAACCAATGTACATGCCCTTGACCCGAATCGAACCTGGGATCCTTCAGTCCCCAGGCTGACGCTCTATCCCCTGAGGCAAACGGTGTCGGGTACTCTCTGCTTTTGAATTCGTTACATAAGAAAAAAAAATCCAGAATGATTTTTTAAAAATTAAATCTTTATTATTCAGATTATTACATTTGTTTCTCTTTTTTCCCCTCCATAGCTCCCCTCCACCTGGCTCTCAGCCCTCCTCTACCCTTACCTCCCTCCCGTTGACCTCATCCATAGGTGTATGATTTTTGTCCAGTCTCTCCCTGTACACCCCTCAACCCTTTCCCCCTGAGAATTATCAGTCCACTCCCTTTCTGTGCTCCTGATTCTATTACATTCACCAGTTTATTCTGTTGATCAAATTTTTAATTCACTTAATTTTTAGATTCACTTGTTGATAGATATGTATTTGTTGTTCGTAATTTTTTATCTTTTACCTTTTTTCTTCTTCCTCTTCTAAAAGACTACCTTTCAGCATTTCATATAATACTGGTTTAAAGTTGATGAACTCCTTTAGCTTTTTCTTATCTGTGAAGCTCTTTATCTGCCCTTCAATTCTGAATGATAGCTTTGCTGGGTAGAGTATTCTTGGTTGTAGGTTCTTGCTATTCATCATGTTGAATATTTCTTGCCACTCCCATCTGGCCTGCATTGTTTCTGTTGAGAAATCAGCTGACAGTCGTATGGGTGCTCCCTTGTAGGTAATGAAGTCTTTTTCTCGTGCTGCTTTTAATATTCTCTCTTTGTCTTTTGCTCTTGGTATTTTAATTATGATGTGTCTTGGTGTAGTCCTCTTTAGATTCCTTTTATATGGGGTTCTGTGTGCTTTCTGGACTTGTAAGTCTATTTCTTTTACCAGATGTGGGAAGTTTTAAGTCATTATTTCTTTAAATAGGTTTTCAGTATCTTGTTCTCTCTCTTCCTCTGGCACCCCCACAATTCTGATGTTGGTACGCTTGAAGCTGTCCCAGAGGCTCCTTACATTATCTTCACATTTTTTTAATTATTTTCTCTTCTTGTTTTTCCAGTTGAGTGTTTTCTGATTCTTTATATTTCAAATTTTTGACTTGATTCTTGCCTTCCTCTAGTCTGCTGTTAGGTCTCTAAATAATATTTTTTTTTATTTCAGTCAGTGTATGTTTAATTTCTAGTTGGTCCTTTTCCATCTCTAGTTGGTTCTTTTCCATCTCCTCTTGGGACGCGCTAACTTTAGCCAACTTTTCTAGGATATTCTTGAAAAATCTTATAAGCGTGTTTTTGAACTCTATATCCAGTTGTTTGTTTTCTTCCATTTCTTTTGTTTGTGATCCCTTCCCTTGTCTCAGCATTTTCACTATGCTGGGAGAACTTCTGTGTTGGATTCAGCCTTATGATACCAGACTTGAAAAACTGCAAAAGCCTCTCTGAATGATTTTATGTTCATCAAAAGTGCCATGGGCTGAAAAAGTTTGAGAAACTGCTCCTCTAAAGAATGCAATGGAATATATATATATATATATATATATATATATATATATATATATTTTTTTTTTGAATAGCTAGAAAATTTCTCAGAATGGATCAAAATGGATTTAAACTAGCTTCCAAAAGGAAAATCCAGAAAGATGTTTAGTCCCAGGGGAGGGGAGGGGAAGGAGAAGGTCAAGTAGAACGATCAGGGTGAGAAGCATGGCGAATGAGATGCATAGATTTACATAGTTTTCCTTCAGAGGCTAAAGGAAAAGTGGCAGATAATGGGCCTTCATTGACATCAGCCTCCAGATGAGGTAGGAGAGAGACACTATGACAGCAAGGAACCTTAGAGGTGAACAGCAGCAGGACAAGTGTTAATTGACTTGTCAGGAGCAATCTGAAACCCACCCTGAAATATGAGAGACCATCCGAAGCAAGCAAATGAGCCTTGTGATTCACGGGGCTGTAGGGGCAGGCATCTGCAAGAGAGGAGACAGATTAGAAGTCTGTTTTACAAAAAAAGATGTTTTTAAAGAAAAGAATCAGGGGGAAAAAACAGATACAGAGGCAAAGAAGCAGTGAACAGACTGTCACACTACAGCGGGAAGGCAGGGGAAGGGGGCTGTAAGAGATCAACCAAAGGACTTGTGTGCATGTGTGTAAGCATAACTAATGGATACAAGACACTGGAGGGGGGAGGGCAGGTGAGGGCATGTACTGGGGGTAGGGAAAGCCAGAGGGAGGTCATTGAAACGGGGGAAGGAGACATTTGTACTACTATTTGTAATACTTTAAACAATAATAATAATAATAAAGAATCTTCATTTCTTTCTCCATCCATTGCAAATAGCTGACTTCAACTTCCACCCCTACAATAACTGGAAGAAGTGTGAACAGAGAGGTTCTGCATTTGTAGACATCAGACATTAGAGCAGTGGTTCTCAAACTGTGGGTCGCGACCCCTCTGGGAGTCAAATGACCCTTTCACAGGGGTCACCTAAGACCATCAGAAAATGCAGATATTTACATCACGATGCATAACAGTAGCAAAATTTCATGATTGGGGCTCACCACCACGTGAGGAACTATATGCAAGGGTCGCAGCCTTAGGAAGGTTGAGAACCACTGCATTAGAGGGACAGGATTCTAGATTTTTCCAAAGGAAACTGAGTAAACACACCATTCCAGGTGCACCCGAGCCCACTTGTCCCACAGCCTGTTCACATCTGGGCTTCTCTGCTCCGGTTGAGGGAATGGAGGACATGATTTGTCTCTATAAAATGACGACCGCAGAAAGAAACACAGAAAATAACAGTCATTTTTCCCTGATTGGTATCAATCTCCCAGCTTTAACATTTACTTAGCGAAAAGTTCTGCCCAGAGGAAGAGAAATAGATAAAAGTAGGTTGAAAATATTACTTTTTCTCAGTAAAATAAGATATATGATTGCTTTGGAAATCGTTTGATGATTTATGTGACAAGTAAATCCACTCCTCGATATATACCCAATTGAAATGAGTACAAATATAAGAATTTTGGCAGTGCCAAGTGGTGGTATGGATGTGAATTGATGGAAGCACTTTTATATCGTGGGTTAAAGTATAAACTTGTACAATCACTTGGAATAAAAATTGAAATGATCTTCTAAAGTTGAACATTCTGATATGCATGCATTATACCATTTTTATAAAGCTTAAAAACATGAAAAAATATTATTTCTCCGTAAAAATAAATGAAATTGAGATAAAAATTTTAAAGGCAAAATGATTATAACACAAAAAAGAATAATTATTTTTATGGATAAATGGGGGAGAGAATAAGGAAGAGGCCCATTGGTAGAGGGAATGATATTTGTATTATTATATTATTATGTAAGACAGACAATTCATGGGAATTTAATTATTTTATTTATATATTTATATAATATTTGATAATATTACACAACTTCAATAATTTAAAAATATAAAGTGCCAGTGAAAAAGAAAATTAAAGAGTGAAAATGTCATATGAATTCACACAGCCAAATTTCCAAAGTATACTTTTTTTAAAAAATATAATTTTTATTGATTTCAGAGAGGAAGGGAGATAGAGAGATAGAAACATCAATGATGAGAGAGTATCATTGATTGGCTGCCTCCTTCATGTCCCCCCACGGGGGAGGGGAATGAAGCCCACAACCCAAGCATATGCCCTTGGCCAGAATCGAACTTGGGACCCTCTAGTCTGCAGGCCAACGCTCTACCCACTGAGCCAAACTGGCAAGGTCTAAAGTACATTCTTAAATGAAAAGAGCAAGGTCCAGAATATTATCCTTTATTTGTATTCTGAGAAAAATATAGGACTATATGTGTTAAAAAAAAAAAAACTAGTAAAAGCAGATAGCCTCTGGATGGATCATCCTTTGGAGGATAGTATGTGAGTGGGGAGAGCTTGACCTTTAATCTATTACCTATTTAAATGAAGAAGAAAAATCGTAGAAAAATTGGAGATTAATGTCAGTGTTTTGTAAAAGATTCAGAGGGAGAGGAGAGGGGAAGAGTGAAGAGAAAAGGAGTGAAAGAAAGAGATTGGAAGAGGAAGAGGAAAGGGGGTAGGGAAAATTATAGAAAAAGCAGGAGAGTATCCCAAGAGTGAAAAGAAGAAATGCTCTGGGCACATCAGACCTCATGTATGAAAATTTTAAGAATTCTGATAGCCAGGAAGGGCTAAAAGTAAACAGATCAACACATTAAGCTTCAAGAGAATAAAAGCAAAGATAGGGGGATTTTTTTTTCCTTGTGTGAATGAAAAAAAAGCTCACACTTTACTAAAGGAAAAGGATTGTCCTCTTGACAGCTGAAGCAGAGTGGAATCACCTCTTCCACTGATTTGTGGGTCCAATAACATCCTTCTGCTGCTTGTTACAGTGAACTCTGTGGGACATTTATGACTTCAGTTTTAGCCTCAATAACCGTATTTGGGGCAACAAACAATGACATAATTCAATTATGTGGCATTCTTTTGTTATTCTGAGGCTGGCAAGCATCCCTTTCTGTTTACTTCTATTGATTTAAATACTCTTGTACTTAATCACTTTTTGAAAACATCCTTAGACGCTATCTGCAAATGCCTCTAACCATATTGGCATCTTGTTGTTTTTTCCCCCAAATGTGATAAATTTGTCCTCATTACTAAAAAGTGTTAAACTATAGCTAGTGTCCACTAAGCAATAATATTTGTATTTTGTCTGTATTATACCCGATGTGAAAATACACTTAGGTGAGGCAGATTACATTAGCTTGCCTAACACTTGCTCTTCCTTTTCTGTGGGTGGTTAAATTTACTCAGGTGTCTGTGTGAATTATCACCATCCTTGTTTAGTGTTGATCACTAACATCTCAACAAGTGTGGGACACAGTGAAATGATTGTCACTCACAGAGAGGGGCCGATATATACTTCTCAGATGGACTTACCTTGTTGACTTCTGAAATGACAGTTAGCACAGTGACATGCACCTCTATAATCGGGAGACTCTAAGTAATAAGAGAGGCAACATGATATAATGTGTTAGTGTGTAGGCTCTAGAGCAAGCATGTCAAACTCAAAGGCTAACACGGGCCAAAAAATTAGGCGCGTAGCCTGCAGGCCGCAAGTTTGGGGCTATGTAGCCTTGTTATTAAGAACCTTATTATTATAGATCTGTAAAATGGAAATGGGAAGGTTGTTTAGAAGATTAAATGCAATGTTCATATATATAACATATCTAGAACAGGACCTGAGAAAGAGTAAGCACCATGTAAGCATTTGCTATCATCATCATCAGAAATAGAATAAAGTTTGTCTTCCCTAAATAATTATAAATAAAACAGAAGCTGCATTTGGTTTACTTAAAATGTATGTAATTTACCTTAATTGTCTTGTTTAAAAATGATTGTCATTGCACTTTCTTTGAGTTAAATTTATGCATGTATTGTTCACCAGTTATTATTTTTTCAATTTCTTAATTTACTAGATACTAGAGGCCTGGTTCATGAATTCATGCACCAGTGGGGTCCTTCTGTCTGGCCTGTGAGATTGGGCCAAAACTGGCTCTCCAATATCCTCTGAGGAGTCCTGAATTGTGAGAGGATGCATGTAAGACCAAGGACCCCATTGATGCATAATTGGGGCTGGGGAGGGATGCAGGAGGTTGGCCAGCTGGGGAGGGACTGCAGAAGGGCTCCAGGGTGTGTCCGGCCCATCTTGCTCAGTCCTGATTGGCCGGACCTCAGCAGCAAGCCAGCATCCCAGTCAGAGATCCAGCTCCCTGGTGGTCAGTGAACATCATAGCAAGTGGTTGAGCAGCCTTAACATATCATTAGCATATTATGCTTTGATTGGTTGAACAGATGACCAGATACTGAGCATATTAGGCTTTTATTATATAGGATTTGTTTTGTTCATACCTACATTTTTTAAAGTTCTTTATTGTTTAAAGTATTACACGTGTCTCCTTTTTCCCCCATTGATCTCTTCCCATTTCTCCCCACCTAAGCATATACCCTCACCACCCCACCTCGCCACTACTATCTGTGTCCATGGATTATGCTTATATACATGCATACAAGTCCTTTGGTTGATCTCCCCCACCCCCCACCGCTTCTCCCTACCTCCCAACTTCCATCTTAAGGTTGGATGATCTCTTCAATGCTTCTTTGTCTCTGGATCTAATTTAATTCATCAGTTTATGTTGCTCATAGTGCCCACCAGCAGATGAGTGGATTAAAGAACTGTGGTACATCTACACAATGGAATAGCACACTGCTGTAATAAAGAAGAAACTCTTAACATTTGCAACAGCGTGGATGGACCTGGAGAGCATTTTGCATACCTATATATATATTTTTTTAAATTTTCATATATTTTATTTTATTTGATGGAGAGCAGGGTAGCAGTGCATTGTGAATTCCAAAATGCAGATAAAAACAACTATGATTGAGTACGACTGCCTTAGATGTTCTAAGAACAGATGAAGAAACCTGATAGCAAATTTCTCTGCAGTTTGCAAATAGACTTGCAAGCTTGATTGGAAAGTCTGGGTCTTCTGCTCAAGTGTGGAGTAACATCTAAACTCATTCCAATCTCGTCTCTGCAATGCACGGTCCGCCTCCTGCATTTGTTTTGACTGCCAGACACAGACACGCGTTCCTGGGTGTTTGGCTCACACAGGGGCACGCAGGGGCAGGAACCTTCGGATGCCCACCGGGCACAGAGGCCCAGCCCCTGGGGGAGGATGGCATCTGGAGTGGGAAGTCCCTATAGTTTTTAATCATGCGGTCCCAAGTTAGCAGACCACTGCTGGAAACCAAACATAGTTCTCATTAAATGGATGTAAATAGGAAGCCAGAAGGCTGGCCAACCTTAACTGCTCTGAAAGGTCAGAGCTGATTACTCACTGTTTAGTTGAAACTATCTGTTTGTATCATGTTAATTTCTGTTATTTCCTGCCTAGAGGCTAGGAGTGTGTCCCAAAGCCTTAATAAAAGGGAGAAAAATGCCAGGGCAAATGGCAGTCCTTTCCACTAGAGGAAGGCTCCCGCCTGGCCCCCCAATATCGCCAAATTAATGTTTTCTAGTTTCTCATTTCGTTTGCGTGCGGCCTCCTTCAGAACCTGAACCCTGAACCCGGGAACCCTGAACCACGTGGGACGTGGAAAGAGGTTCCCACAGACCACCACCCCGCAGTGATAGGCAGGTGCTGCTTGCAAATGAGTGTCCTTATGGCTCAGGGTTTCAGGAGAGACCATCTATTGGTGACTTTGCTGAGTAGGTGTTTTGCTATGAGTTGACTAGCACAGTGTTATTCAATTATTATTTGATTTTCTAGAGGCATTATCATACAGAAATAAAACAAGGTATGGATCAGTCTGTTACCGTGAGGGATAAATGGAAAACATGTTAAAAATAATATATAACTGGTAGTTTTATAAAAATATTAAGTAATATTGATTACATTGTAATTAATTATATGCCATGGGACTGTTTAATGAAGGAACTAGGAATATTAGCTGATTTCTGGAGAAAGAAGTAACCAGTGGTGATAGGACTGGGTGAGGAGCATGGCTATTTAGAAAGGAGACAAGGCACAAATGCATGTGGCATTTTATGAGACTAATGAGGAAATTAGCCTTGGTGGAATTTGCAAGGAAAGTGCTATTGAACTCAAAACAACAGGAGAGATGAAATAATTCCATGATAGAAGTAAATACTCTCTCATGCACCTTTCCCTTCTTTTTCACTCTAGCCAAAGCACTTATTCAGAAATTTGTATCAAACTGTGGCATAGCAGTTTTCAACCAGTATGCCACAAGAATTTTTAAAACGTGCAATACCTGTGTATTTAGTCAGGAACATGGACTTCTTTTCTTTTAGATCGACAAATTAAAAAAGGACAACAGACAACATAATAGCCATCTGGTGTGAATGAATCAAAATTATACCTATTTTTTGGTCAGAGTTTCGGTAATGACTTTGTGTGCCACGAGATGAAAAAGGTTGAAAATTGCTATTATAACAGAACTCCTCTTCCTGCCACTCCTGACCCTGTTTGCACATCCACCACTACTCCTGAGCACAAGGTGAAGATCAGGGATGCTACCGGCTTTTCTCTTGTTTTCCTGGTGCACTGATGTGTACCTGAGCACAGAATCACAGATACATTTTAAATGACGTTGTGGAATGGAGAACACACTTTGAGAAGGAAGAATTGACCATGACCATGGCCTCAAGCTAGTGGAAGACTTCGCATTATATCTCAGGATTGTGCCGGACACAGATGCTCTTTTAACTCAGTCCTCTTACCTTGGAGGAGGTCCTGGAGAGAATGTCGCCAATGGTTGACTCACGAGCTAAATCAGGCACTCCCCTTCCCCCCTGTCCTTGGTCCATCCATTGTGCCCATCCTGCTCACAGTCAAAGCCATTTTGAAGGAAACAACCCTGAGAGAGCAGTGTGTAGTTGAGACCATCTGGGTGGTATATTGAGTGACCATAAGTAAGGCCTCTATATAAACTTTTGAGATTCTGCCGAAACCAGTTTGGCTCAGTGGATAGTCAGCCTGCGGATTGAAAGGTCCTGGGTTCGATTCCATTAAAGGGCACGTACCTTGGTTGCGGCCACATCCCCAGTAGGGGGTGTGCAGGAGGCGGCTGATTGATGTTTCCCTCTCATTGATGTTTCTGACTCTCTATCTCTCTCCCTTCCTCTCTGTAAAAAATGAATAAAATATATTTTAAAAAAAGATTCTCATGGGTGGTGCAGAGATCTGTTCCTCTTGAGGCCACCCGAGAAAAGCCTCATAGGCGAGCTTCCCTTACTTACTACACCTGCCTCCTATGACTTACTACAGTTTGCCTCTTGCTTGGGTCCTTCCTTGAAGTCCATATATGGCACCTGTTTGTGAACCAACACATTATACTTATGCAAACAGGGAAAAATCAAACTGTAATGAAATTAAGGATACAATAAGATTATTTCTCTATTGGGAGAGATGCCTGATGTTTATGGATAATTTGGGCGAAATTAGTGATGCCTGTAACAGAGGGTTCCCCAGTATCATGTCCATCCCAACCCAGTTTCTCAACCTGAGATCAGAAGCTCATGCCCCTCGTCTAACATGATGCAAATAATTTTTATAAATAATCATTGCTTTATGTTGTGAACAAAATACAGTAAAGGCGAGGAAAAAAATGAGGCTTTATGATTGCTGAGAACACGGTCACAAAACAGGAGGAGGAAGAGGGATTCATGAACTGTAACACCTCTCGCCTGTCACGCCGGGTTATCTGAGATGCACCCTATTGGACAGGTGAAAAGACACACTGTGTCTATAAATGTCGCATCCTTAGCTTACACTGTGTTATGTATTCTCATTAAAAAGGGCCCTAAATAAAACAGCTCATTTATGTACAATGAAAAGCCATTAGGTCTTATCCCGTTTTTGTTTTTCATGTTCCTTAATTTGGCCTGTTGTAAAATAGCTGTCAGGATCGTACAGTTGAAAAATAAATTTTCCAGATGTACTAATCAATACCCACCTTTAACATAAAAGAAGGTTTCCGACCAGCTTGGTTTAAAGCTATCAGTTTGCTCATGCACATTTATTCATCGGGAATAACAAAATAGGTCAGCTACACAGCTCGTCTGCGTAAGCTTCTGATAGGTGGTATTAAAATGAAGATATTGATATTTCTAATAGGATAGATTTACTTCAGAAAAATATTAGATCATAATTCTATACATGGATCTTAAAGGAAAATGCAAAGTTTGCAGTATAAATACATCCTGTGTGCCAAAAGAGAAACTGGTCTGTCTTCCTGAGAAGTTTTGGTTAGAGTCACTGGGGACAGAACTGTGGTCAAAGCAGGAAAAAATCTATAAGGATAATCTTGTTTCCTGTTGTTGTCCAGGATAATTATAATTATTGAGCTTTCCAGAAATTGGAAGCTCATTAAAGCAGCCCAAGTTGAGAGAGAGAGAGAACACAGTGGTCAAATCGCTATTCTGAAGACATCAGAGAAAACAGCAGCCAGTTTATCAGAAAACAGCATAATATACAGATTTAATGAGGGATTTAATTGAAAACAGAGGCAGTAAATAATAAGACAACTTAAAAACATAGGAGATGGGCCGGAGATTTAAGATTGTGTTACCATTTAAAAAGCAGTGAAAATGTGTCCATTTAACCTGGCTGGTGTTACTCAGTCGTTAAACTTCAACCCATGAATCAGGAGACCCTGGTTTAATTCCTGATCTTGCAAGAGGCAGCCAATCAGTGAGTCTCTCTCATCGCTGCTGTTTCTATTGCTTTCTCCATCTCCTTCTCCAAAGTCAATAAAAGACATTTTAAAATCATTTGCTCATTTCAGCTTCCCAACCAAAGTCCCTGCCCCCTCACTCAGATTAGGGTGTCAAGTAAGAATGTATATTAATCTATCGGGAGGTCTGGATTTACTGTTAGTAGATTTACTTTCCTGGCTATGGGTCTCCTTTGCCGTGAGAGGATTTTTTCACCACCACATTGATGTCTTGCTTTTGCCAGTAGGTTCCTTGCCAAATCTTTTCTCTATCTTTCGGGAGACTTGCATTGTCTAGAGCAGTAGTCGGCAAACTGTGGCTCGTAAGCCACATGTGGCTCGCCAGCCACAGTGTGCTGCTCTATTGACTAATGAATTTGCCGACCACTGGTCCAGGTAGGGGCTGCTCCTTAATGTGAGCCCCAAAATGGCACTGACAGAGAGCAGAGTCAGAGCTGACCTGCGTGGCCATGTACTAGTATGTGAGTGACAAATGCATGCATGTTATCGGAAGCCATTGAAATGTAGGCACCAATTGTTATCACATTATTAGTAGGTGGTACTACATAGGATCATAACGAAGCAGAAAATAGGACTTAATTAACTTCGGAAATAAAGCTTTAAAACACAACTCAGGAATCTAATAAATCTTTAAAACACAATTCAGACAATCTAATCTACTTGTCTTTCTTACTAATACTTAACCTTTAGTCAAGCAACTAACATATCAATTTATACATTTGCATACAAGCGTCTACTGCATCCTTTAGACTGAGTACTCTGATTAAATCCATAGCTCTTCCCTATAATGTTTGAGTTTTAACTGAGCCATAAATATGTGCTTTCAGATTTTGATCTTTTGTGCCAAGTCTTTTTTTTTAATTTTAATGAAGTCTTATACACTTGTAAGTTAATCATTAATATTGCATTGCATTTTTTTGTTTTATGTGTGTGTTAAATCCAGTATACGCTGAATTCAAATTTGCTTTCTTAGACTTTTCAACATATAAGTTTCTAGAGAAAATATGTATTTGGGTGTGTGTGTGGGTGTAATATTCCATTCAGCTCTTAGCACATTATCTCCATTCTGAGTAGATGCTAAATAATAAAATGATAGGCAGTGTTATTTACAAATATAATTATACCACTAATATCTTATTCTATCATATTAAAATAATATTGCTTCCTAGAGTGTTTTATTTCTATAAGCTTCTTCAATGTTTTATTTCTTGGAAAATGACAGCCTTATATCTTGATAATACAATGTATTTGGACAGTATGAAGAAAAGAGAAGGCTGCTAACAATGACAGGCCTGCCTCTTTTACATCCGGGGAATTAGAACTATAACTTCTATTATGGCCAAGTATATTTCTTTTTTAAAAAAATATATATATTTTATTGATTTTTTACAGAGAGGAGGGGAGAGGGATAGAGAGTTAGAAATATCGATGAGAGAGAAACATCAATCAGCTGCCTCCTGCACGCCCCCTAATGGGGATGTGCCTGCAACCATGGTACACGCCTTTAACCAGAATCAAACCTGGGACCCTTCAGTCCGCAGCCAATGCTCTATCCACTGAGCCAAATGGGCCAGGGCGGCCAAGTATATTTCTTCTATGGTTGAATGAGCATACATCTTCTTTAGGAATGCATGAAGTGGGAGAATGAGAGAAAGTTCTTACTGACAGGATTCCCATGGGCTCATTAGTAATTGTATAATATAAATATATATGTGAATCATTTCAGCTTTAGAAAAAACTTTGCAATCAGCTACCATTATCACAGCAAAGACTGTGTTATCAATAGTGACCTCATGACATAATGTATTTATGTCTTGAATTTCACCAATGACATTGCCATTATTGTCCCCTAGGTACCTGTAGAATATTAATATTCCATGTGACCTGAAACTGTCCGCATATCTGTAAGTAAAAGGACATAGGTCCTTCACGACCTTTTTTGTCGACATTAGGTAATGCAAGTGCATCCTGCCCAGATTCCCTTTAAAGTGGGCCGTGTGCTTTAGAAAGACATGTCAACATTATGAACAACAGTGATTTCAATCCTAGAAGGACCATCCATAACAGCGTTGCCTTTAACTGGGCTGGCGACAGCAGTGTGATGCTCAAAAGCAACATTTATTCACTCAACTGGGACTGTCTTCGTTTTAAAATCATAAGTGGCTCTTGAGCTTTTCCACCCACTGATTTTTAATTCAACTGACATTTTAACTGATAATCAAATCCCATGCTTTTTCACTTTGATGGTATTTATGTAATGGAAATCAACACAAAACAACTTAAAAACAGCTTAAGAAAAGCAATGGGGCTTAATGATAACTCGTGTGGCAAATAGAACTCTCCTCAGAGGGTAAGATATCTGGGAGGAGGTGTTTTTTTGCAATTAAACAAAAGCCAACTCTTTATTTTCACCGTTTAGGAAAATTTGGAGAAGATAATAACGTCTCCTAGGTTTCCATCACACAGCCATATGACACTGAGGCAGGAAAGAGGCCCGGCTTTTCACACCAAAACTCATTTTCCTAAAAATATCTGAGTTATAATTTCTCTAAACTTTTATTTAACTTATTTCCTTAAACCATTCTACCTCCTGTAAATCTGAGTCTTCCTCTCACCTCCATCCAATTTGATCAATTTCCTTCCATAGAGTCTCCTATTTCTGCTTTTCCAATCATCACCGTGGCATAGGCTTTGGGAAAGAGAGTTTTTACATACCTTTGCCTGATTATTAGTCCCCGCCCCTCCCCTATCATAGTCTAGGATTTCCATTCCCTTCTATTATACTTTTTGTAATCTTTCAACTGCTAAGAAATTCCTTATCTTCTCTCCATTCTCATAGATTACCTTTTCCTGCTGAATGTGGCCCAGCCTTAGAATCATTCTCAATGCAGTGAGTTTTCCCGGCAGCACTATTAATTGGCATGAATTTGCCTGTAAGAACTTTCATTCCCGCTTAACACCTTATTGATTATCTTCAGCTCAGAATCTAAAGCCTCTCAGTCTGATCTTCTATCATAATTGAGGAATTAAATATTTATGTGGATACTCTTCTATCTCCCCTGTGTCTATAGTTTTTGAAAAAAATCTAATTCTGTTTTTATCCTCAATGGAATAGCTACAATTTACATCTAATTGTTAGTGGAAAGTACTGCCTTTGAGGTCTGAATCTCTGAAATACCTCTCTGTCTATATCCCGTTTTCCTTTGCATTTGTGAAACATTTTTCTACTTCATGCTTTACTTCAGTCTGCCTCTCAATGACTCCTTTTTCATATTTTCCACACTCTATGAGCACCTTCTTCACCTCCTTCACCATTACTCCCATTGCATACAGTTTTATCAATTTTCTCTCCTACTGGCATTTTATAACAAAGACCATTGAAAACATATGTCCATGAAAAAAATGTGTACACAAATATTCATAGCAGCATTATTCATAAAAGCCAAAAAATTGAAACAAAGTAAGTATCTATCAACTGATGAATGGCTAACCAAAATGAGGATACCGATGCAATGGAACATTATTAAACCATAAGAAATGAAGTGGTGATACATGCCTCAAACATGGGTGAATCTTGAAAACATTAGGCTAAGTGAAAAAAGCCAGACCAAAGGCCACACAGTGTATGATTCCATTATTGTGAAGTGTCCAGTGTAGGCAAAGCTATAGAGTCAGTAGATTAGTAGTTGCAGGGAGTTGGGGAGTAGAAGAGATGGTAGAGGGGGAGTGACTATTTTTTGTTGGTTTGTTTTTGCCATAATAGGTATGGCATTTCTTTTTTTTCCAGCGATAAAAATATCCTAGAATTCTGTAGTGTAGATTGTTGCGCACTTTGTGAATATACCTAAACCTACTGAATTGTACACTTTAAAAAGGTAAATAAAATGGTATTTTAATTATATCTCTATAAATTAAAACTACACACACACACAGAGAGGTTTGGTGAGTCTGCCATTTTCTAACCCCTTCTATCACCATTCTCTCACCCTAACATAGAAAGATAGGTATAGGAGTGATTGGAGTTCCAAACAGTGATTATATTATAGACAAAGCAGAATTGAAGTGTATCAGTTCACAGGTGGGCACAATGAACGGGTGGGTCTAATCTTTACCTCTGAATTAAACAGATTTATCCACCCAGCATTAGGGAGAGATGTTATTGGGACACCTCACTCAGAGATGCATTGTGGGAAAGCAAAGCTGAGCGCACCCTCTCTACAGACTAAGAGAAACCCTAAGGTAAGGGAGGCAGGCTTACTTGGTTTCTTCCTGAAAATGCTCCTGTTGCATAAGAAGCAAAGATAAACAAGAATAAGTGTTACTGATGGCTTGAGACTTTCTCCTAGGAACATGAATTCTGGGAATTTGCGTCCTTTATGAAAACATGAAAAACAGATTTGAGAAGAGATGAGTTCAGTGTTAAGAACATTGAATGTGGTGACTATGAAACTTTTTCAGGCCAAGTTGTTGGTAGAAAGATGAGCATGAGGCAAATATGCTGTAGCCCCACTGGACTCTTTAAATTTGCTTTAGGAAATGACAGGGTAAAGGTGAGTCTCACAGGAGTTGGGTTTTCCTATCCACCAAGCGAGGCTCGTAGTAGCTCTGACAGCGGTTTAATGGAAACAGCACTCCTCTGCTTACCAGAAAGATGTCTAGATTGTGTTCAAAAGTGAGAATTGGTGGTAGATGGCTGCTGTAAATGTTAATAGTTCTTGTTCCATTAAGTTTATTATTTTCCTAACATTTACAGTTTTCAATAAGGAGACCTTTTGTTTTTATCTTGTTGTTTTTGGCAATGAGAAGAATCCTAATGTATAAATCTATTGGCACAGGAATGAGAACAAAAATTAAAAGTCACAATGCCTGAAAGTTTCCCTAAAATGTTTATTCACACATTTATAGAACCAATAGACATCATTTTACTGCTATAAAAAAAGAGGAATAAATAAAAATCATTTCAGATGTGGCCTTCCTTTTTAGAGATTATACTGAATGGGCTGTTTTATTGTAAGCTAAATAATCTAAAAGCCTCCACACTGAGAAACTTAATGGTTTGTGAAAGAAAGGCGTCCTGGGAGCTGAAATAAAAACATGGATGTAAAAGCAGATAGACAATAGGCCCTCACGTTCATATGACTATTATCCAATTCATTGAATACTGATTGTCACCTTATTATCTAAATCAATACCAATGCAGTTAACGTGGCATAGAGAAATCATAAAAATGAAGCTGGGATAATTGTTCCCCTAAACGGAAGCCTGACGTAAATATTTTAAAACTCAGCTAATGAAATCACATTGAAATTTAGAGAGATGAAGGCCCACAAAAATGCGGCTGGCACTAAGCAACTTGTGAGGTTTCATTTGTTCTTCAAGAGACTTCAATTGCAATGGAATCATTATGTTAGCTATTGCTAAGGCCAAAGGGATAACGAATTTAACGTTATTTTTACCTTTTGATAAGTAAGATATTATTTGTCCTATCTAATAAAGAGGGAATATGCTAATTGACCATCACAACCTCACAAAGATGGCGGTGCACACAGCTGACAAGGAGGGAATATGCTAATTGACTGCCATACCCTGAGAGATGTCAGTGCCCACAGCCACAAAATGGCAGCGTCCAGTCCTCTCAGCCTGGTTGGGGTGGCAAGCAGGTCAGCATCTTTGCATGCTTGCCCCCAGAGTCCCCCCGTCCCCTCAGCCCCCCAGCCACCCAGGGCCAGCCAGAGGGAAGACAAAATGACTGAACAAGCAGGGTGCATGGGGTGACCAGGCCAGCAGGGTGTTAGTGAGGAATGACTAAACAACTGAAAAAGCAGGCTGCGTGGGGTAATCACACTGGCAGAGGGATTAGTGAGGTAAGACCAAATGACTGAATAGTAGGCTGCTTGGGGTGACCAGGCTGCTGGTGGTGGGGGAGTTGGGGGCAACCAGGCCAGGGGGGGAGCAGTAAGAGGTGACCAGGTTGGCAGGGGGTAGACAGTTGTGGGTGACCAGGCTGGTAGGGAAGATTAGGCTGGCAAAGGGGGCAGTGAGGAGTGACTAGGCCAGTGGGGTGGGGGAGTTGGAGGCAACCAGGCCAGCATTGGAGGATAGTCAGAGGCAACCAGGCTGGCAGAGGGGCAGTTAGGGACAATCAGGCAGGCAGGCAGGTGAGCCATTAGGAGCCAGCAGTCCAGGATTGTGAGAGGGATGTCCGATTGCTGGTCTAAACTGATAGTCGGACATTCCCCAAGAGATCCTGGGTTGGAGAGAGTGCAGGCTGGGCTGAGGGGATCCCCTCCCATGCCCGAATTTCATGCACTAGACCTCTAGTAATTAAATAAAAACATTCCATATTACACCACCATTCTATATTTTGAATTACATTAAAATCAAAATATTTTAAACTATTATATCTATCTTAAACAACAGATTCAAAAAGTGTTAGAGGTAGAAGTAACTATATAGGTCATTTAACACAATTCTCTCATCTTTCATAATCTTCATTACACACTTGTAGTCACTATCTTTCCTCTACACCAAGCCACTATTTGCTTCTTTACGGTATGGATTGACTTGCTCTGTTTCTGTACATTATATAAATATATGATATTTTGTACATGATAGGTCTGTATGACTTCTTTTGCTCAAACTTATGTTGTGAAAATGTATCTATTATATTATATATGATTGTAAATCATTCATTCTCATTATTTTATAGTGCTTTACTCTGAAAATATAATTTACTTGTGTATACTACTGTTGGTAAAATTTGGTCATTTTCTAACTTTTGGCTTTTAGTCATAGTGGTAAATTACTTTTGATGAATGTATATACACACTTCTGTTGAGAATATATTCAAGAGTAAAAATACTTGATTAAACAGTATAACATGCATGTGTTCAATTTCAGGTGTTTTTTTTTTTCATGTGATTTTAGCAATTTATATTGGTACTAGTAGTGTTTAAGAAATTGGCTGATTTATCTCTCATTCAAAAATGAATATTTTGTTTTTTTCTTTTTTATTAAAGTATTGCAAATAGTAGTATATATGTCTTCTTTTCCCCTCATTAACCTCCCCCACCCCTGGTCTCCCCTACACCCTGGCACATGCCCTCACATCCCCACCCCCTGCAGTGTCTGTGTCTATTGGCTATGCTTATATGCTTGCATTCAAGTCCTTTGGTTGATCTCTTACCCCCAACCCTCCCCTGCCTTCCCACTGTAGTTTAACAGACTGTTCCATGCTTCTTTGTCCCTTTATCTCTCTATCTACTTTTGTTCATCAGTTTAGGTTGTTCATTATATTCCACAAATGAGTGAGATCATGTGATATTTATCTTTCTCTGACTGGCTTGTTTCACTTAGCATAATGCTCTCCAATCCATCCATGCTGTTGTAAATGGTAGGAATGCCTTCTTTTTTACCACAGCATACTATTCCATTGTGTGGATGTACCACAGTTTTCTAATCCACTCATCTGCTGATGGGCATTTAGGCTGTTTCCAAATCTTAGCTATGGTGAATTGTGCTGCTATGAACATAGGGGTGCATATATCCTTTCTGATTGGTGTTTCTAGTTTTTTTGGGATATAGTCTTAGAAGTGGAATTACTGGGTCAAATGGAAGTTCCATTTTTAATTTTTTGAGGAAACTCCATATTGTTCTCAACAGTGGCTGCACCAGTCTGCATTCCCACCAGCAGTGCATGAGGGTTCCTTTTTCTGTCCATCCTCACCAACACTTGTCATTTGTTGATTTGTTGATGACAGCCATTCTGACAGGTGTGAGATAGTACCTCATTGTCATTTTGACTTGCATCTCTCGGATGATTAATGACTTTGAGCATGTTTTCATGTGTCTCTTGGCCTTCTATATGTCCTCTTTCAAAAAGGGTCTATTTAGGTCCTTTTCTCACTTTTTAATTAGATTGTTTATCTTCCTTTTGTTAAGTTGAATGAGCTCCCAGTAAATTTTGGAGATTAATTCCTTACCGAAGATAACATTGGCAAATGAGTTCTCCCCAGCATTTTAAATAGATTTTGGGACACACTGCTATCTTATCTTGCATGCAAGCTCACATGTATTTGCATTCTTTTTCCATGGCATCCTATTATCGGTTAATTGATAACTTATATGTGATAAAATCCACATATTTTAAATATGAAGTTTAGAGTTTCAGCAAATGTAATAATCCATGAATTGTTATTCCAATTAATATAGAGAATATCACCCAAGAAAGTTTCATTTGTCCTTTTCATTCAATAATCTTTTAAATTTTTTATTTTTCTGGGCTATGGAGCTTCCCAGAGTATGTCTGACTTAGTCGCAGACTAAGTATTATTTAATGCATGTATGTGTATGAATGCAGGCATTAAGAAATCTAATTTCATTTGACTAAATTTTTAGTCCTATTGATTGCCTTACTTTGGAGGTCAAGAGAACCATTGAATTGTTGAGATTTCTCTTTCTCTCCTTAACTTTGTGGTAGAACAACATTGTTTTTTTAATGTATTAATACACCTGCTTATACTTCCACTCAATCCATGTAATACATAGAATTTTGTAATAAATCCCCCTATGGCTCAAAGGACAGTATTTCACAGACAGCAGAATGAATGTATGAAGAATACAGAGGCGCATTATTCCATCTGTGGACGCTTCTCTCAACAGGGCACACTCTGTTTGTGGCAATTTGTACTGTTACAGTCAGCCCTGTACAAGAAGGTAAGTGTAGTGGAAATGGTACTATAAACAGCCAGCATTGTTAGAATATGTGTTCCTCCCAGTTTTGTGCGATTAAGATCTCTTCAGATTGCGTAAAATGGAAAATAACCGTAAGAATCCTGATGTGACTGATGTCAAACAACATTTAGTTCTCACAGAGAAGCCCTTCTTCAAAAGCTCCGTTAAGGTTAAACATCTTTCAAAAATTCAGCAAAGAAAATAGCTTGAAAACTGACTCTTAGTAACACCTGCTAAAGGAAAAAAAAAAAAAAAAGAGAGAGAAGACTATCATACACCAGAGCAGTGAGAGGGAAAACTGGGAATGTGACTAAAATGCAATACGAAGAACTATTCTGTGGATGCTAACACTGATTTCACACTCCTGTGTTAGCTGTCAATTCTACTTTAAATAATTGGGTCTCTGCTGTTAAAGAAATAGATGGGATTTTTCATGAATACTGCTGTATTACATGCTGTTGGGCAGTGATATATCCATGGTATGTACGACCCCTATATGATATAATGTGAAAGACACACTGTCCTTGGGGAGAGAGGAGTAGGCCGGTGAGATATTGGCAAAAGTAACGCTAAAGTATAATTATTGCAAAAAGAAGACTGATCTAGAAATTAGAATACTTCGAACTACTTGAAACATTTTTTAAAATAAGGAAATATTGACATTTTCTTTGGAACAACCTAACACTTTGACAATTTTTTACTAATCTTGGCACATTCTATGGAAATTTTATTTCTATAGATCACAGAGAAGACATTAGCAAATAAACTGGACAAATGTTATTTTCTAATACTATTTAAAAAATTAGGATCAATTGCACCTGTCATCTCTCTCTCTCTCTCTCTCTCTCTCTCTCTCTCTCTCTCTATATATATATATATATATATATATATATAATGTATGAATATGTTACTTTATGTAGAAAAATGGACTTTGAAGATATGATTGAGGACTTTGAAATGAGAGATTTTCCTGAGTTATGTGAATAGACTCATATATATATATATATATATATATATATATATATATAGTGAAAAAAAGATATCTGTAAAATAAGAATCAAACTTATAATTCCAATGTTTCTTTCATGGAAGCAATAGGTATTGGGGTGGTACATATAATACAGATATTTGATGTTTAATTTTACACTCTGTATTGTTTGCAGTTTTATAATTTACTAGAGGCCCAGTGCACAAAATTCATGCATGAGGGGTGTGTCTTTTAGCCCAGCCTGCTCCCTCTCCAAGCTGGGACCCCTTAAAGGATGTCCAACTGCCTATTTAGGACAGATCCTACTTGGATCGGGTCTAAACAAGCAGTTGGATATTCCACTCACAATCCAGGACTGCTGGCTCCCAACTGCTCACCTGACTGTCTTCCTGATTGCCCTAACCACTTCTGCCTGCCAGCCTGATCACCCCCTAACCACTCCCCTGCCAGTCTGATTGATGCCTAACTGCTGCCCTGCCAGCCTGTTTTCTCCAACTGCCTTCCCCTGTGAGCCTGGTCACCCCTAATTGCCAACCCCTACAGGCCTGGGTCCCCCCGCAACTGCCCTTCCCTGCAAGACCAGTTGCCCCCTACTTCCCTCTTCTGCCAGCCTGGTCACCCCTAACTGCCCTTCCCTGCAGGCTTGGTCACGCCCAACTGTCCTCCCTTGTAGGCCTGGTCCCTGCCAATTGCCCTCCCCTGCTGGCCATCTTGTGGTGGCCATCTTGTGTCCAAATGGGGGCAGGATGTTTTGACCACATGGGCAGTCATCTTGTGTGTTGGAGTGATGGCCAATCTGCATGTTACTCTTTGATTAGATAGGATAGAGGCCTGGTGCACGAGTGGAGGCCAGCTGGTTTGCCCTGAAGGCTGTCCTAGATCAGGATGGGGGCTTCCTTGGGGTGTGAGGTGGTCTGGGCGAGGGGCCTGTGTGGTTTACAGGCCAGCCCCACCCCCAGGCAACCCAAGCAGAAGACCTGGTACCTGGGATTTATTTATCTTCTACAATTGAAACTTTGTAGCCTGGAGCGGAACCAAGCCTTCTGCTGGCACAGCCATTGAACCCTTGTTGCCTTAAGGGGTCACCACCACCTGAGGAACTGTATGCAAGGGTCACAGCCTTAGGAAGGTTGAGAACCACTGCCTTAAGCAAGGGCATCTGCTGGCCAGGCTTTGTGCAAAGCTTGGCTTCCTCCATCACCAGGGGTAACCCAAGCCTCTCTCCTGCTCTCTTTGTAGCCATAGCCATCTTGGTTGGGTTAATTTGTATACTCTCTCTGATTGGCTGATGGATGTGGCTTGTGGCAGTCAATTTGCATATTACTCTTTTATTAGATAGGATATATGTTCATATGTTACATATATGGGTTTAAGATAAAGCTATTCAGCTACAAATACCTGTTAGTTCTCATGAAAATGGAAAGATTACTCTGAGAGCAGAGCCATGGTCCAAGCATATGGAGTCAGAGACCACAGAAGATCATTCCCCAAACCTTGAAACCTGACATAGTTCTGATAGAGTCTGAAATTGCTGGAGACTGGTGATTTCATTTTTTCTTCATTTTTCTCCCTTTTTGAATGAGAATATTCATAACAATTATTCTATGCCTGTTCTACACTTTTATTTGGAAAATAAATTACTTTTTCCTAACTTAACAGATCTAGAGATGGAGAAAAATATTTCCTCAGAATGAAATATAGCCAGAGCTCACCTACCTACTTTAGATGGTTTAGATAATGAGAATTGGGGTATGATGAGCTAGCAATACATGAAATTTAAAACTTGACTTGATATTGTAATGTGTTCAGATTATTTGGGACAACAGGGTGAAATGCATTCTGAATGTGAAATGAATGTGAATGCTTAGGGGCAAGAGGGCAGACAGTGACAAGTTGAATAACGATCCCACAAAGATGTTAAAGTCTTAATCCCAGGAATTTCTGAATATGTTACTTTATGTAGAAAAATGGACTTTGAAGATATGATTGAGGACTTTGAAATGAGAGATTTTCCTGAGTTATGTGAATAGACTCAATGTAATGATAAGATTTCTTACAATCATACTAGAGGCCTGGTGGCCAAAATTAGTACACTTAGGGGGAGGTCCCTTAGCCCAGATTGCAAGAGGGTACAGGCCAGGCCAAGGGACCCCACCATGCAGAATTAGGGCCTGGGACATCGTGGGAGGGCACCAGGGTGTGTCCGGCTGTCTCCCTCAGTCCTTATCTGCTGGACCCCAAGAGCAAGCTAACCTACTGGTCGGAGTGTCTGCCCCCTGGTGGTCAGTGCACATGATAGTGAGCAGTAGGGCAGCCTTAGCATATCATTAGCATATTACACTTTGATTGGTTGAACGGCCAACCAGATGACTGGACACTTAGCATATTAGGGTTTCATTATATAGAATAATTGCCTCTTAGTTTAGTCATGGAAGGGGAAGTTATGCTATAGCAAATGCTTCTTGCTAAACCTATTTTGACAGGAAAGTTCCTTAAGATATGCCAAATAGAATTATAGTTCATGATTAGGCTCAAGAAAAAAATATGCCTCTCAAAAAAAGCTTATAGTTTCAGATATGTTTTTTATCGCCTTTTTGATCATTTAGTTCTCTTGCTTTGGGGACTTTTATAAGAACTAATATAACCATTTTATTTCTGATATTTTCCTGTGTTGTAGTTAGGCTATATATCCTATCCAAAGCTTTAAATGCAACCGCACAGCCAATGTCAAGTCATGATTAAACAATTTATTCTGCAACATAAGGAGCAGGGGACGAAGGCCAGGGTGAAAACAGGCACATTATCTGAGCAACTTCCTCATCAGCGACGTTTTGGCAATGGTAAAGGTGGGGATGTCCTGCATTAAGGTCCTCGCTCCTGACTTTGGCCTTAGACAAAAGAAGGGACCCGGAAGCTAGCCTGGCTCTGACGGTGAAGATGTAGTATTATCACGCTGGACATACACGATTTCACAGAACACTGACATTACACAAGGTTATTTAACCCTGACCAAGCAAGATGAAAACAAGACCACTCTGTAATCATGTCTGAGCACCGAAAAGAAAGAAAAGAAATCTGTGTAAAGCATGATCATATCCAAATACCCTCCTCGTTTGGCTGGTTATGTAACTGCTGCTTTACCAATTATAGCTCCTCTCTCCTTCTTGGTTTCTAAATTAAAAAAGAAATTGAGATACTAAAACATAGAATTTTCCCGCTGCTTACTGAAAACACCCAATCCACAGCAAAACCGGCTTGATTATTTAAAACCTTCCCCAAATTAGCTAGCATCACTCCAAATCCTATGAATAGCTTTTTCCTACTCCCAAATTCTCACATTCCTCACAGTTCTCCACCGTGTGGTCTCCTCTGTTGCAACAAGGAACAAAAATCTCAACTTTGTTCACTCTGGTTGTTTCTGATCACATTCGGCCAAATGGCATTGATATAACAATGTCAAATTTCAAAGATATCACAGAGAGGTTTATTTCTCCTTCAGGCTACATGCCTATTACAAATTGACAGGAAAGTTCCCTCTTCATGTAACCATCAATCTGGGCAAAATTATACTATCCCCACCATCTTGAACATCAATGGTTGATGTGAAAGATGGAAAGGGAGGGTATTTTTGTTAAGTTTATCTCTGGTAATGAAACCTCTTACTTTTATCACTCACCAACTTTCTGTTTTGTCAGTAAGAAAAAGACAAAGCAATGGAGAAAAAAATAAAACACATCTGATTCCTATGAATTCCAGAAAGAAAAGGAGAAAATAGACAAAGCAATGATAGGAGACATTTCTCCAGAATGGAAAACGTCAACCTTTAGATTAAAATGACTTACTGAATCTCCACCACAATTAGTAAAGAAAGACCCATATGCATCATATAACATTAAAGAGAGAATTAGCTGTTAGCCAGTAGCAACCAATATGCCAGGAGCAGAGGAAGTGATTGGTTCAGCCCTAGCCGTCGCGGCATCTGAGAGGTGCATTATAGCTTCCACTGCATCCTAATCTTTTGGCTATTTATATTCACCTCAAATGGGAAGAGCACTTATAGGATTATGGTTAATCTCTTTTTTTGAGAAAACTATCAAGAGGAAGATAAGACAAACTACAAAACTTACTACTACTATCGGTCTCTAGGATGTTTCATTGAGGTTCCAGAATTGGTTCCATTTGCTAGAAGTTTGGCAGTGGCAGTAGCTGGTGTGGCCTTGGTAAGAGAGCCCATACTGTTGAGCCCATGCACAGCCTCCAGCCATGGCACTGTACCATGTCTATCCCATTTAAGAGAAATTGGCCATCATTGGCCATGGCTGATGACAGAGGCTATTTGACATCACGTGGCCAGGTTGCTTTGTCTACTGAAGTATTTAATGCCCCTTTCGTGGTGGATGCTC
>PVJN01010199.1:0-59120 GCA_004026805.1 Lasiurus borealis
ATCCCAAGCTCAACAGAGAGGCTTTTGCAATTTTGCAAGTCTTGTATCATAACGCTGAATCCAACACAGAAGTTCTCCCAACATAATGAAAATGGCAAGACAAAGGAAGAGATCACAAATGAAAGAAATGGAGGAAAACAAATGACTGGATATAGAGTTCAAAACCACGCTCATAAGGTTTTTCAAGAATATCCTAGAAAAGATGGATAAATTTAGCAAGACCCAAGAGGAGATGAAAAAGGACCAACTAGAGATGGAAAAGATCTAACTAGAGATGGAAAAGGTCCAATTAGAAATTAAACATACACTGATTGAAATAAAACATATTATACAGGGACCTAACAGCAGACTAGAGGAAGGCTAGAATCAAGTCAAAAATTTGAAATATAAAGAATCAGAAAACACTCAAATAGAAAAGCAAGAAGAGAAAATAATCCAAAAACATGAAGATAATGTAAGGAGCCTCTGGGCCAGCTTCAAAATTCTGGGGTGCCAGAAGAAGAGAGAGAGCAAGATACTGAAAACCTATTTGAAGAAATAATGACTGAAAACTTCCCCCACCTGGTGAAAGAAATAGACCTACAAGTCCAGGAAGCACACAGAACCCCACATAAAAGGAATCCAAAGAGGACTACACCAAGACCCATCATAATTAAAGTACCAAGAGCAAAAGACAAAGATAGAATATTAAAAGCAGCAAGAGAAAAACAGTTCATTACCCACAAGGGAGCATCCATATGACTGTCAGCTGATTTCTCAACAGAAACTATTCAGGCCAGATGGGAGTGGCAAGAAATATCCAATGTGATGAATAGCAAGAACCTGCAACCAAGAATACTCTATCCAGCAAAACTATCATTGAGATTTGAAGGGTAGATAAAGAGCTTCACATAAGAAAAAGCTAAATGAGTTCATCGACTCCAAACCAGTACTATATGAAATGCTGAAAGGTACTCTTTAAGAAAAGGAAGAAGAAAAAGGTAAAGACAAAAAATCATGAACAAATACATATCTATCAATAAGTGAATCTAAAAATTAAGTGAATTAAAAATTTGATCAACAGAATAAACTGGTGAATATAATAGAATCAGAAGCACAGAAAGGGAGTGGACTGATCATTCTCAGGGGGAAAGGAGTGAGGTGTGTACAGGGAGAGACTGGACAAAAATCATACACATATGGATGAGGTCAAGGGGAGGGAGGTAAGGGTACAGGGAAGGGTGGGAGTTGGGTGGAGGGGAGCTATGGAGGGGAAAAAAGAGAAAAAAATGTAATAATCTGAATAATAAAGATTTAATTAATAAAATAAAATAAAATATACTCATAACATTGGAGAAACACACACACACACACACACACACACACACACAGAGAGAGAGAGAGAGAGAGATATCCTAACCCACATTCCACTCTCCACCCAGTGTCTATCACATCCCTGACTGAAGGTTGCATTTTCCCAGAGACAGCAGCTTATCCCACCGTCAAATCTTCTATTTTGTTTTCCTACACTTGGATGAAAAATGTCCCTGTAATTTCCACTCACTGGGTTACTCTAGATATTCCCAAGACAGGCATTCAATCATTGAAAAGTGGAATGATTTCCTAGCCTAATTTTGTTTTCTTTATGCTAAACATATTGGATGTTTATAAAGTTCTTGATAAAATTTTAAGACTGCCTTATCATCTCAGTGTCCTTTCCCAAGACACCATATGCTCTACACTGACTGAAAGGACATAGCAGCACTGAAGATCATCAATTATCTAACTAAAAATGTGGTCTGCTTCTTCAGTCTAGGGTAACTATGTCGCTTAATGGCTCATCTTGAGTTTGCAACATACAGATTTTCTTGCATGAAATATTACTAAGCAATAACCCCCTCTATCTAAAACGGAGGTGTGAGAAAGCACACATAAATGCAAAAACTTATTAGCTTTAGCCCATTTTATTATAATAGAGGCCTGGTGCATGAAATTTGTGCAGGGGGGAGTCTCCTTACCCCAGCCTGCACCCTTTCCAATTAAGGACCATTCAGGGGATGTGTGACTGCTCAATCCTGGGGATCCAGTCAGACATTCTCCTCACAATCCTGGACCACTGGCTCCTAATCACTCACCTGCCTGCCTACCTGGTTGCCCCTAACTACCCTCCTCCACCAGCCTGATCGCCCCTCACAGTCCCCCCTGCCAGCCTCCTTGCCCCTAACTGCCCCCTCCCTGCAGGCCTGGTAGCTCATAACTGCCCCTCCCCTGCCAGCCTGGTTGCCTCTTACTGTCCCCCTACCCCCACCAACCTGGTCACCCCCAACGGCCCCCCTGCTAGTCTGGCTGCCCCTCACAGGCCCCCTGCTGGCCTGGTCACCCCACACAGCCTGCCCTTCAGTCATTTAGTCATCCCTCACTACTCCCCACCCCCCCACCAGACTAGTTGCCCATGCAGCCTGCTTGTTTAGTCATTTGGTTGTCCCTCACTAACCCTCCTGCCCCTTCCCTCCCCAGGCTGCCAGAACCGGCTTCCCTCCAGCACCCAGGACCTGGACTTCCTTCCTCCAGCTACTGGCAGACACCCAGGACCCAGGCAGCTTCCCTCCAGCTGCTGGCTGGCACCCAGGACCTGGGTTTCACTATGGCCCTGGCTTCATCCAGAAACATCTGGAATGATGTCCAGAAAGATGTATGGTCTAATTAGCATATTACCATTTTATTATTATAGAATAGAGGCCCAGTCCACAACATTTGTGCACTGTGCTGGGGAGGTCCCTCAGTCTGGCCTGCACCTTCTCGCAGTTTGAGAGCCCTCGGGGAAAGTCCAATTGCCAGTTTAGGCCCTTGGGGAGCTAGCCTAAGTCAGCAGTTGGACATCCTAGTGCTGCTATGGAGATGGGAGAGGCTCCCTTCACTGCCACCACACTTGCCAGTCATGAACCCGGCTTCTGGCTAAACAGCACACCCCCTGTGGAAGTGAACTGACCACCAGGGGGCAGCTCCTGCATTGAGCATCTGCACCCTGGTGGTCAGTGCACATTATAGTGACTGGTCATTCTGCATTTTGTTGATTTACAAATTTCCCTTTTATTATACAGGATTTGTTCTGAATCCTATCTTCTGATGTTATTTCCTTATTAATTTGCCTTGGCTGAAAATTTTACCATCACATTTTCTACATTCTCATCCAAGTTCTTGCAAAACTATTAAAATGTAACAAAATCCTACTGAGATAGTTTACTCTAGAGAGAAGTTGCAAAGTACCTTTTCTGGTAAATTAACTTTTAAGTGAACATTTTTCTTTCAACGGGGCATTTTCTCAACAATTGGGGGAAATATAATATGACAATCTACATGCAAATACTTATACATAACTATTATTTAAAGGGATTTGAAACTGCCAGAGGAGTATTAATAGTAAACTTTAATAATGAGTCATTTTTCTATTTCAATTAATCACTTCCAGGGGAAAAAGTAAGGATAAAAATACCACAGAGGTTTGCTTATAAAAAATTATTTTATATTCTGATTTGGTATTTCATGTTTGTCTAAAATTATGTAAATTTGTACTCACTAAGGTCATTTTTTTTAGATTCTTTTTCCCCTAAAAAAAATCTTTATTCAATCTAAATGAAGCCTACACAATACCTAATTCTTACCTATTTTATAATCACAAAACTGTGACTCTTTTATGAGGACTTATAAGTCACCAGTCCAACCTTCTTTTTGCCTCCACTTACATCCCTAGTTTATAAAGAAGCAAGGGCTGGAACCCAGGCCTCCCTGCATGCTCTCTATCATTTCCCTTTGTTCACTCCCCTGAACAAAGATGTGAATGCAGACACATTGTTTTGGGCTCTTTACAAACAAACCCAACACTTTCTTACTCATTCAGTTGCTTATACTTTTACCCAACAAGCACCTTTCCCTATCATTTTAAGTAAATCCCAAAATTCCCTAATCTGAATGTACACTGAAATCACTTGATGGACTGTGTAAAGATAAACATACCTATGCTGTACTTCCTGAAATTCTGATTCCTGAAATCTGGAGCAGAGCCTTCCAGAGGTACAACCAGGCTTAGCAATCACTGTTTATATTTTGACATCAGACAAATTTGAATTTGACTCACCTTTACTAGGTATATGGCCTTAGGTGATTTTCTTGCCTGTTTTTTTTTTCCTCATCTATAAAAAAAAATAATAATGACACTACATCCACACCAAAGTGTTTTTATATTAAACTGGAAGCCTGGTGCATGAAATTAGTGCACAGGTAGAGCCCCTAGACCTGGCCGGCGATCAGGGCTGAGCTGTGGGGTCACTGGTGGGGCAATCAGGGGGCCCTTACTAGCACCCACCTTAGCTAACCTGATGCCCCTCACTCGCTGGCCCCACCCCTCACGGCTGCCACCAGTTATCTCCTTCTGCAGGGGTGATCAGGAGGCCCCCACTGGCACTCCCTGCTGCCACCCACTCACTGGCTGGAGCCTTCAGGCTGGGGGCAGCTCCTGCATTCAGCATTTGCACATCATCTCAACCAGTCATTCCACAGTTTGAGTGATTGCATATTGGGCTTTTATTATATAGGTACTTAGTGCATGCCTGGCATATAGTAACAAATCAACTGAAGCTACTATCATCACCCTAGTCCCTGGTCATTCACAAACCAGATTTAACTGCTCTTCTGGCATGGCTTCCTGCACATCACTCTTTCCGGTACTGTTTCCATCCTCAGCTCTAGAGGGTGATGCTACAGTTATAGTTATGAAAGCTGAGCTTTATTCCACTCAAATTGTATCTAAAGAATTCAAAGAAAATTCTAGTAGCTGGTAGGTATTCAAAAACATATCATAGGTGAATGAACGAATGAATGAGCCTATGACATGATCCTTCAATGCCCTCATTTTGAAAACTAAGGGAAAAAAAGAATCAGAACTAAAAAGTGATGACTATCTAGAGACCTATCTAGCTCATATCTAGGATCAGAACTTAAGACCTGCTCTCCTCATCATATCATATTGCCCATGATAGTAACTCTGCTTCACTTCTTCTCTACCTCCCACCATTCTGGAGAATGGGATTTACTCTATGAACCTAAGCAACACCCATTTGAATAATTTAGTATATAATGGACATTCCACGATAACAAGATTACCCTTAAGAATTAAAAAAATTACATTTCAATGAAGGCCTATTTCAAAAGTGGATTACCTAGCTATTTTGATAAGATTTCAGATAAAACTAATAATGAATAACATGTAGTGAACCACCAGAAAGCAGTTATTAATAACTGGAGTAATTATTTATTTTTTTATCCCAAAATAAACTACCAATTCAGCTCTTGGGATGTATCCAAGAGTATATCCCCTCTTGGGGTATATCCCTTCATGATCTAATAAACTTTAATTCATTCCAAATGACTGAATGGATCATTAGATACAGACAATTTACCTAAATTTCAAGATGCACACCTACAGTAGTCCCCCGTTATCTGTAAGAGATACATTCCAAGACCCTCTGGGGATGCCTAAGCCTGCAAAGAGTACCAAACCCTATGTATACTCTGTTTTTCTCCATAGAGCTGGCTCTCTGTACCTGTGGGTTTTGCATCCAGAGACATGAAGGGCTAGTCAAGGAACTTGAGCATCTACAGATTTTGGTATCCTCAGTGGTCCTAAACTAAACCCCCGCAGATACCAAGAGACAACTGTATGTACATGCCTCTGATAAAGTTTAACTTATAAAGTAGATATAGTAGGAGCTTAACAACAATAACTAATAATGAAACAGAATGACTGTAATAATATACTGTAATAAAAATTATGTGAATGGAGCACTGTTCACTAAAATGGGGTTGTGTGACAACAAGCACTGCAATAATACAACAGTTGATCTGATAACCCAGACTAGAGAGCTACTAAGTGCCTTACAGGCAGGGAGCGTATACTATGTGCATTCTCTGGACAAAGATGATTCACATACCAAGCAAGATACAGCAGAACAGAGATTTTATCATGCTTCTCAGGAGGATGCACCATTTAGGCCTTATGAATGTTTACTCCTGGAATTCTCCATTTGATAGTTTTAGATCTCAGTTGACCATGGTTAACTGAAATTGTGGAAAGCAAAACTACAGATAAGGAGGGGGAGAGTAACTGAATTTAAGCATTAGACTCTTCTGTCAAACTCTTCAGAGTTTAATTGGTCAATATGCAGTAGCTCACACTAGTTTCACTTCTGATAAAACAATTCAGTAAATCAAGTATAAGATGATATATAATAAAATCTTAATATGCAAATCAACTGAACAGCAGAATGACTGGTAGCTAAGACGTGTACTGATCACCAGGGGGTAGACGTTCAATGCAGGAGCTATCCCGTGGTGGTCAGTGTGCTCCCACAGGCAGAAGCCTGGCTCACAGCTAGTAAGCATAGCGGTGGAGGCAGGAGCCTCACCCACCTCCACTGCAGTTGGGTGATAAGGAGCAAGCGGTCCTGGATGACAACAGCCCGGGACAACAAGAGGGATATCTGAGTGCTGGCTTAAGCCAGCATGCAAAAATCCCCCGAGGGGTCCCATACTACAAAAGGGCACAGGCCAGGCTGAGGGACCCCCATCCCCACCCTAAGTGCATGAAATTTTGTGCACTGGGAATCTAGTATTATTATAATAGAGAAATTGTAAATCAAATTAATTTTTTCTTAAAAATAACTAACTAACATCTAATAAAACCAAAGTATTACACCATGGCCTTTCTTTTAAAATTAACATACAGACCTACTTATTAAAATGTTCATGTAAATTTCTACAAGGATACTCAGTACAGTATGATCTATAATACAAAACCAAAAAGAATAGGACTAAAATGGCCAATAGTAGAGAGATGTGAAACAAATTATGGTACATATCACTATGCAGCTATTAAAAATAAGTTAAGCTTGTAGAAAAATTAACAATATGAGATATTACTGAATTAATATTATGTATGTATATATGTACCAAAAATTAAGATATATATATATATATGTATATATATATATATATATATATATATATATAATGACATAGATTATATGGATACAAATGGTTACTTTTTAGATGTAAAGGAAATTTTCTAATTTTTCTACTGTATCATAAGTATTCAGTATTCAAAAACATGTTTTTTAAAGTATAATATATTTTATCAATTAAGCATAAAGAGCTAATTGGACAAATAATAAAGATACACAATAAATAAAATCAATGGGTTAGTATACTTGGAAATCATCATAATAAAAATAATGGCCATATTAGCCAAAGCAATATTTAAGTTTAATGCAATCCCTATAAAAATTTTCATGGTATTTTTTAAAGATATGTATAGAACCACAAAAGACCCTGAATAGCCAAAGCAATCCTTAGGGAGGAAAAACAAAAAGCTAAAGATATCACATTCCCTGACTTCAAATTTTACTACAGACACAGTAATCCAAATGCATGATATTGGCAGAAAAAACAGACACACAGACCAATGAAATGGAATAGAGCGCCCGGAAATAAATGCACATGTGTATGGGCAAATAATTTTTGACAAAGAGCCCAAAGCATACAATGGAGAAAAGAAAGGCTCTTCAATAAATGGTGCAGGGAAACAATGGAAATACACATGCAAAAGAATGAAACTAGGCTACTTATCAGCATACAAAAAATCAACTCAAAATGAATCAAAAAACTAAATAAAAGACCTGAAACAATAAATTACACAGAATAGATCATAGGTACTAAACTACAGACCTTGTCTGAGAGAGGATTTTATGAATTTGACCATAAAAAGAATTAAAAGCAAAATAAAAGACTGGAATTATCTCAAGCTAAAAAGCTTCTGCACAGCAAAAGAAACCATAAACAAAACAAAAATGCAACCAACTAACTGGAATAAATTTGCAAACAAAACCAATGATAAAGTGTTAATGCCCAAAATATATGAAGAACAAACAACTGAACAGCAAACATATAAACAATCCAAAAAAAAAAAATGGACAGAAAACCTGAACAAATACTTCTCCCAAGAAGACTTACAGACAGCCCAAAGATATATGAAAAGATGATCAACTTCACTAGCTGTTAGGGAAATGCAATCAAAATTACAATGAGATACCTCATGCCTATTAGAATGGCTATTATCAACAGGACAAATAAATGTTGGACAGGTTGAGGAGAGAAAGGAAACCTTTCTACTGCTGGTGGGAATGTAAACTGGTACAGATACTATGGAAAACAGGATAGAAGTTCCTCAGAAAATTAAGAACAGATTTACCATATGACCCAGCAAACCCTCTTCTGGGTATCCACCCAAAAATTTGAAAATATTTATTCATAAGAATATACACTGAGTGGCCAGATTATTATGATCTCTGAACGCCTAATAATCTGGTCACTCAGTGTATGTGTATATATCCTCCGGTCTAATAAAAGAGTAATATGCAAATTGACCATCTCTCCAACATGCAAGACGGCTGGCTGCTCCCATGTGGACACAAGATGGCCACCATAAGATGGCCAGCAGGGGAGGGCAGTTGGGGGAGACCCAGGCCTTCAGGGGAAAGCAATTGGGGGGACCAGGCCTGCAGAGGAGGGCAGTTAGGGGCAATCAGGCTGGCAGGGGAGCAGTTAGGCATCAATCAGGCTGGCAGGGGAGTGGTTACAGGGTGATCAGGCTGGCAGGCAGAAGCTGTAAGGGGCAATCAGGAAGGCAGGCTGGTGAGTAGTTGGGAGCTGGCAGTCCTGGATTGTGAGAGGGGTCCCAGATTGGAGAGAGTGCAGGCTGGGCTGCTGCTCGCCTCCATGGCAGTGCTAAGGATGTCCCACTGAGGCTTAGTCCTAACACTGAGGGCTCCAGGACTGCGAAAGAGCTCATGCTGAGCTGAGGGCCCCTTCCCACCCCCACCCCTCCAAAGTGCACAATGGGCCTCTAGTGTCCTATGAAATTAGTCTTCTCATGTGTACCTAAATCTTTGGTTTGCTTGACAAACATTTTTTAAAAGGCCAAGAAATTTGGGGCTAAAATTTTAAAACCAATGCAAAATGAAAAGCAATTAATTGTGAGCTTAAATATTCTTGAAATTATAATTAGAAAAAAAAAGCATCATAGTGTCATTGATAAAATACCTTTTGAAATTTTCCAAAACTTAGTTATTTAGAAACCTTTAGTGATTAGCAAACATTAACAAATAGATTTCAACATAAAAACAGTCTTAACTTCAATAATGTTCCCTGAAAGAAATGAGTCTTGCATCATAAATGTGTTTACTACCACTTTATATTAGAAAAAAGGAATCTATTGTTGACAGCCATTCTTACAGGTGTGAGGTGATATCTCATTGTTGCTTTAATTTTCATTTCTCTGGCGATTAATGACAGTGAGCATCTCTTCATATGTCCATTGGTCATCTTTGGAAAAGAATCTATTCAGGTCCTTGGCCCATTTTTACTTTTTAATATATTTTATTAATTTGAGAGAGGAAGGAAGGAGAGATAGAAACATCAATGATAAGAGAGAATCACTGATCAGCTGCCTTTTGCAGCTCCCTACTAGGAATCGAGCATGCAACCTGGGCATGTATCCTTCTCGGGAATCGAACCTGGGACCCTTCAGTCTAGAGAACAACGTTCTATCCACTGAGCTAAACCAGGTAGGGCCCTTTGGCCATTTTTAAATTGGACTTTTTGTTAATTTGGAATTGAACTGTATGAGTTATTTATTAATTTTGGATATTAACCCTGTAGTACCTATCAAAATAACTATCATCAATATATCCACAAACAAGTGTTGAGGAGGATGTGGAGAATAGGAAACCATCATGTATTGCTGGTGCAACCACTATGGAAAACAGTATAGAGGTTACTCAAAAAGTTAAAAATAGAACTGCCTTATGACCTAGTGATTCCACTTTGGGTATATATACCAAGAAATCCAAAAACGAATTCAAAAGAATATATGCACCCCTTTGCTTATTACAGAGATTCACAATAGCCAAGATATAGAAGTTACCCAAAAGCCTATCAGTTGACAAGTGGATAAAAAAAGTGCTGCTACATACATGCAATTGAAAATTACTCGATTATAAATAAAAATGAAATATTACCATTTGTGACAACATGAAGGGACCTAGAGATTGCATTATGCTAAGTGAAGTAAGTCAATCAGAGAAAGACAAATACAACATGATTTCAATTATAATCTGGAACTTAAAGAACAAAATAAATGAACAAACAATTGAAATAGACTCATAAACATAGAGTATTTAAACATATGTCCTCAGACTCATAGACTAAACCATCACAGACTGATGGTTACTAGAGGGGAGAGAAGTTGAGGGAATAGGGTTAAAAAGGTGAAGGGATTAAGAAGTAGAAATCAGTAGTTACAAAATATAGTCAATCTTATATAATAAAAGGTAATTGCAAATTGACCCTAAAAATGGACTGACTAGAAATAACCAGTCTCTATGATTCATACTGACCACCAGGGGGAAGATGCTCAAAGCAGGAGCTGCCTTCCGGTGGTCAGTTCACTCCCACAGAGGGAGCTCCACTCAGCTCAGCCATAAGCTGGGCTGAGGGCTTTGAGCACAGCGGAGGTGGCAGGAGGCTCTCCCACCTAAGCTGCAGTCGGACTAACCCAGATGCTCCCAGAGGTATGTCTGATTGCCAGCTTAGGCCTGCTCACCAGACCTTTAGTAATATTATAATACTGCCATACACCTGAAACTAATACAAAATAAGGATGAATGTATACTGTAATTGAAAAATAAAAAATTTTAAAAAGAAGGAGTCTGGCCAGTATTGCTCAGTGGGTTGAGGGTAGACTATAAACAAGGTCTTGGTTTGATTTCCCATCAGGGCAACTGCCCAGGTTGTGGGCTCAGTCCCCAATGTGGGAAATGCAGGAGGCAGCCAATCAATGATTCTCTTTCATCATTGATGTTTTTCTCTCTCTCCTTCCCTTTCCTTTCCTCTTTTAAAATAATAAAATTATATTTTAAATAAATGAATGAATAAAATAAAAAAGTAATACTTTTCTAGGTGCTCATACTCATTTTTTCCCCTCATCCTATTTAATCCTCCCCTTTAAAAAAAATCCTTCAGAGAGAAATTAAGTGAAACTGCAAAATGGCCATTTTTTTAAATCAAAATGTTTCAATATTAGAAATTTCATAGTTCAATTTAATAATATAATTCTCAACTTAAAATTGAGAAAACTAAGGCTTTGAAAATTTTAATAGCTACTTAAAGGCATAGTTATTAAGAGTTAAGGTTGATATTTCAACTTAAGTCAATTTGTGTACAAAATCCATGTTCTTTTCACTACAATTATAATGTTGTCATTGAATTTTCACAGATATTACTATATTTGAAATTTAAGCTAGTAGTTGCTTCATGCTTAGGAAAAAGCAATAGTAGACGCTGGGTTTTAACTAGAAATAGGATGAATGTTATTCAAAACTTTTAACAATTTAAATTTTATAAATCTGTCATCTGTGGGTTAAAAAAAAAATCATGTTCTTCTTTAAGCATGACATACTCAAGCTTTAAAACCAGTACAATCTAAGACATGTTTTCTTCAGGCAGACCAAAACTAAGGAAGTCTAGGATCCGGGAAACTAAACTCTTCCAAGATTTTCATTTGAGTCATTCTCTCGCCGTTTTACATTTTTAAAAATGTACAAGATCAAAACAGTTGAAAAGTTCAAAGATGGGTTCCACAAAGAACAAGCCAAAGCCCAACCCCCAGAAAAATTCCATGTAGGTAACAAATGTCATTCCAACAACGCCAAACAGCAAATGCCATTTGTCAAGTAAAACTTTTATACTGAAGTTCCACATTCCTGTGGTTTAATATGAGTCATTGTGTTCCAATTGAAATCCATTAATATAGATCACTGATGATATTTACTTGGTTTTCCATTTAGATATTCTGAGCTACAAAAAAAAAAAAAGGAAAAAGAAACAAGTATCTTCATCTTTGTTGGTTTTATAAATGTGCTTTTGGACCCACGCTTTTCAAACCAAGAGAATGAACAAAGCTCAAAGAGATGCAAAGTAACTTATCTAAAGTAACTTGGCCAAGGAAAATCAATGGGAGGTAAAAGCACTCATCATTCTATCTCATCTGTATTCTCAATAGATGGTTCTTATTCTCTTGTTCCACAACAGTCTCCTTTTAGAATACCCTCACAAACCTTGAAAACCATAGGAGATAGAGTTCACTAAGGCTAAGATGCTAACTGGAAGGCATGTAAAAGAGAGTGTATTTGGGGGGATGGGAAGTTAAAAAGGAAAATCAAAATTATAGGATGGAGAAAAAGAAGTTAGTTTGGATCACTGCCACTTCAAATCCTCCAATGAACCTGAGCTTTCCAGATTACATTAAACACAACTACTTGAAATTTTTTAAATCAACTGTTTGAAAATCCTATCATAGGAAAAAGGAATATAGTCAGAAAGGCTTTCACCATAGATCATTTCATTAATTCAATGGTGTTAATGCACCACTTAAAAAATCTGATATATAAAATGCTTTCATTTTGTATACATTCCTCATTTCTTCTTGTCTCAGACTACATCAGACCACTAATATTTTTCATGTGTCCAGAGACTTTTACCAATTTCCAAATTCATGAAACCCTTAAAAGTGTGTATTTTCTCCCCTGTAGAAAATGTATAGGATTTATTTATCCATAGATAAGAGTTATTATCAAATTCAACTTTCCCATTTCTAAAAATGTAAACAAATTCTAGTGATCATGAAATGTCCATCTTTTCCTTACTCTATCTACATTTTTTAGTCTCATTATTAAAATGCAACAGAAACTATTTTTCATCACATGATTTGACCTTATCACATTACAAAGTTACATTAAGATATGGAAACTAAGAGGTGACGTAAGCTCACAACCACCTAGGTAATTTACCTTTCTAAGACCTCACTCTTAGTTCATGCCTTTGCAAAATTATTTATTACAATATGTCACAGGTCTTCCGGATCCCACATAAGTAGTATTCACTGTAAGTGTAAAGCATATTGGATGTTAAGAGTCACGTAATGCTTTTCTGTCATGAATATGAAATCTCATTCCTTTGTCCAAACTGTCTTTTATGACTCCTAGATGAGCTCTGGTAATGGTACCATGGCTGGAGCCTTAAAATCTGGGAGGAATGAACAGAAAACAGAAAAGTATGTGATAACAACCATTTTTTTTTTAAACATCTGTGATGCTTTCAGTTCTTCAAAGTAGGTTTATATCCATTAAGTCCTCTAATCCTCAGCACAGCACTCTGAGATAAGGGGGTTAGTTTCATCACGTTTCACTGGCTATAGACATGTTAAGTGAATTGTTGTATATTACTATAAAAGATGAGAGAAGAGAGAAGGAAAAAGAAAAGCAGCATTTGGGGGCTTGTATTGGTTAATGGGCTTTATGCTAGGCGTTGTAATCCATGAGAAAGTTATTTATAATTTCCATGTTTTAGCTTCCTCTATGTAATAGAACCTACCTCATAGATAAGATAAGGCGCTAACACTGAATGTACGAAAAATTTAACACTGCCCTAACCAGTTTGGCTCAGTGGATAGAGTGTTGGCCTGCGGACTGAAGGGTCCCAGGTTTGATTCTGGTCAAGGGCATGTACCTTGGTTGCGGCACATCCCCAGTAGGAGTGCAAGAGGCAACTAATCGATGTTTCTCTCCCATTGATGTTTCTAACTCTATCCTTCTTCCTTCCTCTCCGTAACAAAGCAAGACAATATATATATATATATATATATATATATTTTAAA
This sequence comes from Lasiurus borealis, assembly GCA_004026805.1. Lineage (NCBI taxonomy): Eukaryota > Metazoa > Chordata > Mammalia > Chiroptera > Vespertilionidae > Lasiurus > Lasiurus borealis. The sequence continues at coordinate 13,805 of PVJN01010199.1, forward strand.
TTTAACACCATATCTGGTCCATGAGAACATTTTGATGAATGTCGACGCTATCATTTATTTTAATTTTCGTTAGGTTTCACGATAATCTTGTGTAATAGGCATTATTTCCCTTGTTTATATATTGAAGACTCCAAGGTTTTATGAAGATTAATAAATGTTCCTTTGAATGAAATGCATTCTATCTCAAACTGAAATTCCATCCAGCAATCATAACCAAGTTGCCATAAAATGTGTGCCAATTACAAATTTCAGCAGATAGCTGGTATCAGGGTCAGGGAGGCAGCCAGTGGTCAACCAAAGGAAAGAATGTTTCCCAATCCTACCATCTGCTCTATGCTCAGTAAGTTTCTTTCATCTTTACATTTCTACAAATTCTTTTAATATTTTACTTATAAACATAAATACTTTATAATATTATGAGTTAGTACTACTGATAGTATTATTAACATTAAAACTAAATCATATTACTTAGTATTTACAATAATAGTTATCTTTTGCTAAGTGCATTTGCACCAAGTGCTAAGCATTTCATGGAGAAGGTTTAAGCCTGACTTTTTTTATAGATGGTTTAAACTTAGGCTCAGAGAAATAATTTGTCACAATCATAAAGGAAGATAAATGCCTGAGCCAAGATTCAAACTCCCATGTAGTTCCAAAGCCCATGATCTTGTCAGGAAGGAATTAGAGTTGTTTGATTTTCTTCCCCAGAATTGCCAGGGCACTTTAAAAATCAATTTTATAATCAATGAAATGCTTAGTTTGATGAACTAGAAACCCTGACTAGAGATAGAAGACCTACCAACTACATTGAACTTTCCAGTGAGTCAATAAAGAAGACATTTAACTACACCAAGTTGATCTGTCAAATGAGAAATGAACTAGAACAATCCCCAAGGTCCCTATTACATTTCCCCAAGGTCCCTACAACATTCTGAAAGTCAGCAGGCTCCTCTCCCTTAGACTAGGAGTTCCCCAGGAGAAAGCATATAATATACAGCTTCCAGAACTGTGAGGAAATAAATTTCTGTTATTTGAGCCATCCAGACTTAGTACTTCTAGTAGTTATGGAAGCGCCAGCAAATTAATGCAATAGGTATCAGGATACCTACTAGCTGTGCAAGTCTGTCTCAAGTTTAAGAACAAAAACAGAGAACTCTTGTGCACTATTGGTGGGAATGCAAATTGGTGCAGTCACTATGGAAAAGAGTATAGAGATTCCTTAAAAACTAAAATGTTTGATGATAAAAAGACAACAAAGAATTATGGCAGATAGAATGTGATTAATAAATTATAATACTTGTAATTAGGTTGAACCACTTGAAATGGTTGATACTTAATTATTTTTTGTTCTATCAAATGGCAATTCCACATGGCTTAGCCCAGTGGTCAGCAAATTCATTAGTCAACAGAGTGGCAAACTGTGGCTCGAGAGTCGCATGTGCTCATGAGCCACAGTATGCTGACCACTGGCTTAGCCTATTGTTGCAAAGAAACTGAGAGCACAGTAGTTTAGAACCAGGATATTTGGGCTACAGTCCTACTTCTGTGACTGACTAGCAAGTCACAGAAGTTTTCTAATTCAGTTTCTTAGCTACAAAATTTAAAATATCTACTCCATAGGATGGATGAAAAATTAAATAAATTAATCAACACAAAAATTTTAGATTAATGCCTGATACTTAGTTCTCAATGAATGTAATCTGTTATTGATATTATTAATAACTAAAGGCCCAGTCCATGAAATTCATGCACGGGGGTGGGGTGTCCCTCCGCTTGGCCTGCAATGACACCAGGGTCCTGCACACTCCTGCCAGCCTCTGGTCAGAGGCCCATCCTCCTTCCCTCCAAAGGCTGGGGTGTGCTGGATGCCGGGACCTGTTGGCAGAGCGATGCCACCAGCGTCCAGCGTCCCAGCAGCTATGGGTACTACCATATTTGTGATGGAGTGACGGTTAATTTGCTTATTATCTTTTTATTAGATAGGATGAAATGAAGAAGGTACATTTGAAAATCTCTGAACTTAATTCCAACACCCAATTCTATGCTGTTTTGGATGGTGTTGATAAAAGAGGATTATACAGTGGCCACTTAGCTGTGTAAAACAAAGAGGTTAAACATTACAAGCTAAAATATTATAGAATCTGGAATTATTTAAATAAAAATGTCTCATATTTCCTTAACAATGTGTCTGAGACAAGTCTGAAACAACTGGAATACTAAAAATTCATTATGTTAGGGATAAATTAGTACTTTTCCTGAACTTCTTAAATTACTAAATATCTTTAAATATCATTTCACATAAGATGAAAAGCTAGAGGCCCATTAGTATATAGTTTAATAGGTTCATAGAGTTGTTCATTGCAAGAGAATGAATATTGGACTGACAGGATGAACAGATCAGAATGGTAACAAACCCACTAATTCAGTGGTTGATTGTGAGTACATCACTTCAACCTCATTTGAAGAAATCTAAGATATTAAAACTCTCTTCTATATTAGCTCTCTTCTATATGAGTCTTTATTTTAAACAGATTATGAATATAATGATGGTATCAAAGTAATATAAACTATTTCACCTATCAATAAATAGGAAGTAAATTGTTTTCAAACAATAGAATATTGGAAAATAAAAAGAAACAAAAAATACACTTAGTTAAAAATATCCCAAATTTAAACTTGAGTATTCTTTCCAATAAAGGGGGGAAAGTTAATGATCAAGCCTTTTCTGAAATTGATAAAAGGCATATATTCTTTCTCAGCAGAATTAAAGCTGCCTAGGCCAGCAGTGAAAACAATACTGACTTAAAATACTAGGTCCAATGGTCCATAGACTCCATTTTCTGACCTTAAGAAACTTACATGACATCAGATTTTTGTCTCTGAAATATGTTAATTATGATATAACTTCTAGGTCTCTTGAGAGGGTAAATTAGTTAATGTTTCTAAGTCTCTTAAAGGATAATGATTGACCAGAGAAAGATCACCATTGTGAAATCAGAAAAACAAAACACTAAATGCTCAAGATATTCTTCCAATTAACATAGGTATCTCAATTAGAGCTTTAAAAAAGAAAAAAAAATATTTTCATAACCATACAGAAGATCTAAAATAATAATTGCAAGATAAAGCAAAATAAATTTACATTCTCATTATGGCATCATAAGAATAACTAAGTTAAAAGTGAATAGTCCATACACATATGTTAGTTTTGGGAGAAATATAAAACCAAGACATATTGAATCTGGTATCATAAAACTCATTCTCTTCTCAAATTAAAATATTTATATCAATTAAATGATATCCTTTAATTGCTAAAATGTCAGAAATACAACTCAAATAGGTGAATATAAATGTGAAGATTTCTATAAGTAGTATTCTCAGTTAAATTGCTTTGATATTTCGCAAAATTTAAGAAACTAATTTTTTAGAGTTCTTCCATTAAAATACAAGCAACTACATTTTCCAATACTTGAAAATAAATAAATCTCAAAAACAGATTTAATCTTAAGTAATCCATGGAGTCCTTTATTTAAAAAGTAATGTTACCCCAATAAATGGAATTTTTAAAATAGTTGTTACAGGAAGATGGAGGAAGTTACTGTTTGGTTTGTTCATTTGTTTGAATGTTGTTTTGGTTTTCCTTAAAGGACTGTTTTTCCCTCTTAGATAATTATAAGATTCCAATATTCACAGCATGTCACAATTAAACATCTTCTAGGAAGTACACAGTCTGAATAGCACATTAACTCAAACATAAACCATGCGTGACCATATTGCCTCCAGGACAGGGTCAAATCAGTCTGGGAAAACAATCATGATAAAACTTCTACAAAGACATATTAATTCCAATATTATTTTATCTTCCATCATTTAAGATCTTCTTTTCCATGTCAGTGTTCTTTTTTCTTTTTTAACTATATTTGTATTGATTTTAGGGAGAAAGGGAGAGGAAGAAAAAGAAACATCAATGATGAGAGAGAATCATTGATCAGCTACCTCCTGCACACCCTTCACCAGGGATTGTGCCTATAACCCGGGCATGTGTCCTGACTGGGAATCAAAGAGTACCTTTGGGTTCATAGGTTGACAATCAAGCACTGAGCCACACCAGCTGGACTCCTTGTCAGTTCTTACTCTTTAATTTTGGTGAGAATAGTCTCTTAGCCTATAGTAATGAAAATGGATACCTCAGTTCTGAAAATTAAATACCTTTACCTTCATTCTTCAAAGTCTCCCATCACTAGATTAGGGAAAAGTCAGAGATGTTTTTACAGTTACACTAGTGGCCTGGTGCACAAAATTCATGCATGAGAGGGCAGAGAGAAGGTGGTTTCCTCAGCCCAGGCTGCACCCTCTCCAATCAGGGACCCCTTGAGGAATGTCCATGTTGGTTTAGGCCCAATCCCACAGGCTTCTAACCACTCACTCGCCTGCCTGACTTCCTGATTGCCCTTAACTTCTCTGTCTGCCTGCCTAATTGCTCCTAATTGCTGGCCTCTAACTGCTTATCTGCCCGCCTGCCTGATCGCCCCTAACCTTTCTGCTTGCCTGCCTGATTGCCCCTAACCACTGGCTCCTAACCACTCACCTACTTGCCTGATTGCCCCTAACTGCCTCTACCTGCCTAATGCCCCTAACTGCACTCCCCTGCAGGCCCAGTAACCCTGAAAATAAATCTAATAAATGTCATGTACTTTTGTGTACATAAACTATTAAACACTATTGAAAGAACTATGAATCCTGTACATGGGAATATCCCATATTCACAGATTGAAAGACATAATATGGTAACTATGTCCAATGTCACTAAAAATTGAACCGCTTTCTTGCCGAAACCGGTTTGGCTCAGTGGATAGAGCATTGGCCTGCAGACTGAAAGGACCCAGGTTCGATTTTGGTCAAGGGCATGTACATTGGTTGCAGGCACATCCCCAGTAGGGGGCGTGCAGGAGGTGGCTGATCAATGTCTCTCTCTCATTGATGTTTCTGACTTTCTATCCCTCTCTCTTCCTCTCTGTGAAAAATCAATAAAATATATTTTAGAAAAATAAATTAAAAAAAAAATTGAACCACTTTCTTAAACCTTACACCAAATAGCTGTTGCCTTTAAAACTCCCTCAGCCCCCACCTCTTCTGCCTTTGCAGTTCACCCAGAGTAAGTTCTGATTTGTCAGTTTCTATGCCAGTCAGCATCAAAAGCTCCATTTCCTAGGCAGCCATTGACTCCTCACAGTTCACGCAGATTTGGTTTTGACTGGTCAGTTTCTATGCCATCAGCGTTTCTGGGCCTATCTCCAGGCCTGATCAGAGAGGCAGGGTTGATCAGCAACCCCTACAAAAGCCAGGAGAGAGAAAGAGTAGCAATAACTGATCAACAGCTGCCATGAAGGCTATGGATGAGATCCTGCTTCTCTCTCCAGGCCTCTTTCTGGGCCTTACCTGCAGCCCCCTCAGCAGTCAGTGCTGGGTCACCACGGCAATCCAGCACTGACTGCAGGACTGACTTCTGGTAGGTCGAGCCTTTGGTCATTTTGGATGATATGCACCCTGGGTTTTTATCTATTAGGATACCAATAATTAAAGCCTACAACTTACCCTCCAACATCAGCTCCTATTTTGAAGAGGGAGAGCAAGAGGACTACCTATATTCTGATGTCTTTTTATTAAACTGATTGGTGGCTTGGTGCATGCTTTCAAGCAGAATAAGTGCATATGGCCATGAGGGTGGGAATATCTTCCCCACATTCTACACCAAAATGGTGGCCACTAGCCATAGTTAGCTGTTGAGCATGTAAAATAAGTTTAGAGCCACCAAGGAACTAAATTTTTTAATATTATAAATGTTATTAACATAAATTTAAGTTTAAAAGCTGATAATCATTTGTATTATTGGAAAAGCTATAAATATGTTCAGAACAACTTTAATATGGGAATCCATTATATAATCTGTAAAAGTTTCTGATTTCTAAACATGGGTCAAGTATTTCTGATGAAAATGTAGTGAGTGAACTGTGATGGGCGTATGTCTAATTTCAAAGAATTAACAAAAAAATAATATAAAATATCTCATTAATATTTTTTTCACATATTGATCACATGTTGAGTACTTTAATTTATTATACTACTTTGGATATATAATGAGAAATAAAATATATTCTTAAAATTAATTCCACTGGCTTCTTACTTTTTAAATGTACTACTAGGAAATTTTAAGTTACTTATGACTCATGCTATATTTCTACTGGGCAGCACTAATAAAAAATAATAATACTAACCAGTGGCATAAGTACCTGAGATGGGCCAGTCAAGTGGTTTAGAACATCTGTGTAGTATGAGAGGGACTTGAGCAAGCCATTCTGTTTCCTTAATCTGTATTTCCGCATATGTAAAATGGAGAGAATAGTTTCCTGGCTTAAACTAAATATTTATAAAGTGCCAGGTTTATCATCGGTTTAAATAAACTGCTGAATAAATAGTTTTGCACTGGAAAGCAGAGACTTCAAACAACTACTAAGAATTACTCACTTCTCAATGTCAATGAATACTGCCTCAGACACATACTTTGTAAGACTTAGAACGGAAACACTACAGAAATCCTCTGCATGAGCTTATGGGCAGGCTGAAGTCTTGATTAGTGAAAAATAAAAGCCTGTCATCAGTTGGTCCTTCTGGCCAAGCAGATCTTTCAGGGCACTTGGCAGCTAGCTGACAAGCAGAAGCAACTTTTCTTAGGCACTACTAGCCTGTCTGACAGTTTCATCCACTTTCCTCTAGCACAGCGGTTCTCAACCTGTGGGTTGTGACCCCTTTGGGGGTCGAAAGACCCTTTCACAGGGGTCGCCTAAGGCCATCGGAAAATGCAGATATTTACATCACGATGCATAACAGTAGCAAAATTTCATGTTGGGGGTCACCACCACATGAGGAACTGTATGCAGGGGTCAAGGCCTTAGGAAGGTTGAGAACCACTGCTCTAACAGATATTATATTTGGTACTTAAACGAGCCAGTCACTTTAATCCACATAAGCATAAATGATAAATCAAGAAAACTTGACCCACTTGAGAGATTAACAAATATTTCACAGTGAACAACCAACGTTTCTTTAATGAATGGAAGAACTGATCAGGGACTGCAGGAAGGTCTGCCTCCATTGAATGCATTGTCCTGGGCCACCCAACTCCCACTTACCCCCAACATCTGGTGGAGGTAGTGGTACTCTGGCCCTTGGTTGTACTGCAGGAAGGTTTTCCAGAAAAGCAGGATGTTCAAGGCCAGCCAGATCAGCTACATCATACAAAAGGAGAGAGAAAACAAAAAGTAAACATAAACATAACCTGATGAATGGAAACCTTAAGGACATTCCTTGGACACAATACTTTCAACGGAACCACAATTAGTAACTGCGGAAGGCAATCTGAAAACCACTCCAAGAAAAACACATCTGACCTCACTCAGCCCCTGCACCTAAGAGGAAGCATTTGAGCTGTCAACAGGTCTCCTGAATGATCTGCAGACATCCATTGCGGGACAAAAAAAAAAAAAACAGGACCCAGATATGAGTGATATCACCGGGTCCCCAGCGATGCATTCTGTGCAGAGAGCAAAGAAGGGACGATGTTTAAAGGGTTAACAAAAAGCTGAGTTCATTAAAGTGATCCCTTCTCCCTTCCTCCACAGCAGCTCTCCCCTCAGGGTATAGGAAAGGTCTCTGGCTTTGGGAGAGAGGGTGGCATCTTTATGATCTCCAGGTAGTAGCCGCGGAAAGTTTTCTGAGTTGAGAATGTTCGAATTCGAGGCAAAACTTCCACTTCCAGCCTCCCACCCGCGCACGCTCGAAGAATGAATCAGAATCTCTCCACGGAGAGAGGAAACGCGGGGACAGCCTGCCCGCCATCCTACCAGGCAGAGGTGTTTAACCCCTTCGTTGTCCAGCCAGCTCCTCCACGACACAGCCATGCCGCCCCGCTGCGCCGAGCTCGCCGCCCGCCGGCCCGGGAAGGAGCGGCGGCGGCCGGGGCCGTGGGTACAGGAGCGCGGGCGGGGGCGGGCCGGGCCGGAGGCGGAGGGCGGTGGTCAGAGACCGAGTGGAAGCGCGAGGCCGGCGCGGAGCCAGCCCGGGCGGGGTCTGCGCCCCGAGACGGGTCTTCCGGGCGCCGCGGCTCCGGCTCCAGACGCAGCGGGTCTGCGCGGGCCACTCTGCGGCGGCGGCCCCGGCCCCGGCCCCGCTCCGAGCGCGCGCTCCCCGGCCGCCGCCCGGCCCCTTTGTCTGCGGCGAGCCCGTTGTTGTGGCTGCTGCTGCTCAGGATGTCCAGGCTGCGAGCGGGGAGGCGGCCTGCAGCCCGCTTCTGAAACACAACGTGCGGAGAAAGATACTCCTATTTAACGTGGGGACCTGGCCTGCCTTCTCCTACAGACACACCTACTTCTTTTTGACAGGTCCTTTTCCAAAAAAGTTCAACTCAGAGAGCCTTGCTAAGGACATTAAGGACGGACTGAAAACATCTTTTGTGTACTAGCGTCCCCCTTCTCCAGCCCATGGTCAACAACTCATACCTAAAGCCCTTCTCTTCTCTGTCCCCCATCCCTACTCCAACCGACACTGATGCAAAGTTTTTAAGAAAATTCTGAATAAAATAAAATAAAATAAAAAAGATCAGAAGATGGATGGTTAAAGCGGATGTGATTCTCAGGGGCCTCAGGGAAACTTAGATTTACTCTTATTTAGAAATTTACACTTTACTACATAGTACCAGTTACTTTGGTAACAGAAATCCTCTCAAACTTGTATCAGACAGCGGCCAGGTGAAGGGTGAGAAGAGTGTGGATTGACACAGGATATCTGTCTTACACTGCATATCAGTGCTAGGGAATATCAGTGTTAGGGAAGAGGAAAAAAGCATTCATACAGAAGAATGCCTGATAAAAAATAAGTGTTCAACAATGTCTGTTACATGGGGAACTTTCCAACATGGTCAAGTAACAAATGATGGCATGAGTAAGTCATTCTTCGTCAATCCCATGGCTTTCAAGCTTTTTTTCTTTTCTTTTTTAACCAAATACATTTTATAACACATGCATAATATAAAATTGAAACTAAAATTTCACAAAATCCTACTTTCTTTGCCAAATGCAATGGGCTTATCTCATTTAATTCCATGAACTAATTAACAAGTGATTTAATTCAAAACTCAAATGATCCATATCAAATCCTAGTTATATTATACCAAGTTCTCTTTCTAATAGTCTGTCCTCTCTCTTTGACATATGGTTTTCTTGTGTCACACATAATTAAATCCTGAAAACTGACTGCAATCTTCCTGAAGTAAGAGAGTATATTATTTGTAAATAGCATTCTGCTCTTATTAAGGGCCAGAAAAACAACACAGAGAACCCAAGGGGTATCACCACTGGAAGGAATTCTGGGACACACTGGTGCTCCTCAAATGATACCCCTAAGTAACCATTCAGGACCATCATTTCAATAGATAGGAGGTGGGAGGGTCTACAAAATGGGTTGGGCTCTTGTCATGAGTTGAGAGGGGTGAAGCAATTGAAGAATAGAATAAAAGACAATTTTAAAATGTCACTTACTTCCAGGATAAAGGAAATAAAAAGACTCTAGTTCTTACTGTATACAAAGTGTCAGGCCCTGTCTTTGTTACTTCATCTACAAAATCTCACTTAAATCTCACAATAGTTCTGTGGATGTCAGTGGTAAAGCTTTAAAGATAAGGAAACTGAAGCTAAAAGAGATTAAGGAACTTTCTTGAGAAGGTAGGGAAAAGGGGGAGATGTTGGTCAAAGGGTAACAAACTACCAGTTAAAAAATGAAGAATTTCAAGAAATCTAATGTATAGCACGGTGATTATAGTTAACTGTATTATAAACTTGAAAACTGTGGATAGAGTGCAGTAGATCCTACATGTTCTAAACACAAAAAAAGCAATCAATGGTAACAATATGAGATGATGGAAGTGTTAACTAAAGCTAGGATGGCAATCATTTCACAAAATATGTGTATCAAGTCAACACAATGTTGTATGTCAATAATCTTAATAAGGCTGGAAAAAATATTATGTTCACTAGAATAATAATATTGCAATAAAAGTGAAAAAATAGAAAAATACACTTCCTTGAAATGATAAAACAGTATTTGCTTATATCTCAAACAACCCCAAACAGATACTTTTGTGAAACCCTTTCGTCAAATGACAGAATGCTAAACAAATGTTGATTTATTATACATATCACTATTATAAAATTATAGGAGGTCTGTAAGAGGGGTGCAGGATCTGACTGTTTCTGTTGCCTTACAAGGAAGCAATATTGGAAGATATCCCCAGGAGACACAGCTATTGCCTTGTTATATAGGCACTCTCATTATTGAGTTTCTTTTCAGTATAATGTTCTGTAGGCCAGATGGTATAGTGTCTTGATCACCAAACTGTAGCTCGAGAGCCACATGCGGCTCTTTGGTCCCTTGAGTGTGGCTCTTCCACAAAATACCACGGCCTGGGCAAGTCTATTTTGAAGAAGTTTAAGTTTAAAAAAGTTGGCTTTCAAAAGAAATTTCATTCGTTGTACTGTTGATATTTGGCTCTGTTGACTAATGAGTTTGCTGAACACTAGTATAGTGCAAGCAGTTAACACTGTCTTTCCCAAGAAGGGAAGATCTGTACATGAATGCAATGAGGAGAGAGCTCTGCAGCTATACCAGTATTCCAAACGCATAGTAAAAATTATCACACTTTTGTCTGGAAAAGACTTCGTAGGGAAAAAAAATCAAATGACAAATACCTTTCTCTTGGTTGAAATAATGGTAAGAGAATAGTAATCATCCTTTGCTGCTGATCAACTCTGTTTGGCAGTGAAAGATATTCTTAACCTATTGCTTATCACTTAATAAACATAGAAGCTTTTTGTTTTTGGTAGACAGTGTCCTTCAATGCATGAAATCCACAAGGGAAAAAAATGATAAATGTTTGTCTGCTTTTATTACTATGCTTCTTTGTCAGCTCAGAAACATCTCTTTCTCATGAAGCTTTTTCTAACCCACCTCTCTTCTATCTCACATAGAACTTTCCTGTCATCTCTGCATTCTTCAGTGTGTCCAATAGACACTACACACATGATTATTACAGAACAAAAGGAGTTCCTCCACCCGGAGCCAACAGAGCCACATACCGAACATGAAGAAATGCAGTGGAGAAATACTGGCTATTTTATTATGAATGATGCTACTCAGCAGAGCAGGAGGCTAACACTCCAAAGCCCATACTCCCAGGTTACATAGGGCAAAATCACAAGAGTTACAGGGTCATGATGGGAGCTGATGGGTCAGAGGTGACAAACGTGTAATAATCATCTCTTCAGGTCTTAGAGACAATTCTGAGGTCTTTTCTGGGTCCCTCTGCCCCACTTCCTGAGAAAGCAGCCAGGCCATCATTCCACATTAGGGCCCAGTAATTGAAACATAACTTAGGCCAAGATGTTATCTTTAGCCTACCAATGATATGGACTAAATGACCATTAGTCTAGGTATCAACTGTTGTCTTCTGCTGAGGGTGTGTGTGTGGGGGGGGGGTATTGTATTGTGAGGGGGGAGTAGTTGCTGATTATCCAGGGAAAGGCTAGGTGTCTAAGTGACATAGATGTTCCCCAAAAATGTATACATACAATTTCTATAGATTCTATTACACTTTGAAAGTGAAGTGTATTTTAAGAGTGTCTTTATAATTATTCAAAGTGTACATACATTTTGGGGGGCACACTCCCTCTAGGGGTGTGTGTGTGTGTGTGTGTGTGTGTGTGTGTGTGTGTGTGTGAGAGAGAGAGAGAGAGAGAGAGAGAGAGAGAGAGAGAGAGAGATGACTTCTAGACCTTAAGTTTAACATCATAAGGACACTCCCTCATTTTTAGCACCATTACTGCATTTTTCACATAATAATTTAATTGTACATATATGTGCATCTACTTCCCCTCATCAACTGATCTCCTCAAGGACAAGGATCCTGCCTTATTCAATTTTAATCCAGGATCTAGGACAACGATTGATACATAGCAAGAATTTACAGAATGTTTCTTAAATGAATGAATAGTAAAGTATGTTGCCCTCTTTCTCACACTCTAGTTTCCTAAGTATAACTTTCCAATAATGTAAGAAAAGTTTCTTCTTAGCTTGATAATATTTAACTAGCAGAAAAAGACCCCTTGATATGGTGTCACCTACAGCACAGGTCACACGGTAAGTCACTGAGATAAGCAGGAACCTATACTAGTTTCCTGCAGCTGCTGTAACTAATTATCACCCAGTGACTTCAAACAACAAAAATGCATTCTCTCACTGTTCCAGAGGCCAGAAGCCTGAAATCAGATTTCTGGCTCAAAATCAAGGTGGATAGGGCCACACTCTCTCCTAAGAGTCTAAGGAAGAAGCTATGCCTTGCCTCTTCCTGACCCTGAGGCTGCTGGCATACCTTGGCTTGTGGCTACATCACCCCAGTGGTCGCTTTGCCTTCTCCTCCTCTGTCTGTATGTACATCAAACCACCAGCTGCCTCTTTCTTATAAGGACACTTGTGATTGATTGTATTAGGGTTCACCCAGATGATCCAAGATAATCTCCCCAAATCAAGATCCTTATCTTAATCACATCTACAAAAAACTCTTCCTTAGAAACTAGCGTTTACAGGTTCTGGGAATAGGAACTGTTATATTTGGGTGGTCATTTATGCAGCCTACTACAGTCTCTAAATTGACTTAACTGATGTTAACTTTCTTTCCATGATTAGACATGCCAGCCTTAGAGTAGGATTTTTAAAAAACAAAAAATAATGTAATCTTGCCATTTACAACAACATAGATGGACCTCGAGAATATTAGGCCAAGTCAGACAGAGAGAGACAAATATTGTGTGATTTCACACATGTGGAGTTTTAAAAAGTGAAACAGAAAGACTCATAGATACAGAGAACAAACTTAATGGTTGCCAGAGGAGGTAGCAGGATGGGTGGAAAAGTGAAGGGGTACAAGAGATACAAACTTCCAGTTATAAAATGAACAAGTCAGGGAAAAGAATATGTGGCAAAGGGAATATAGTCAGTAACATCATAATAACTTTGTCTGATAATAGATGGTTACTAGACATAGCATGGTGATTGCATCATAAGGTATAAGCATGTAGAATCACTATGTTGTACACCTGAAAATAATATGATATTGTACATCAGCTGTACTTCAATAAAAAGAAAAGAAATAAGAGTTAGGACTCCTAGTTAACATATTCTGTTAAGAAGTCAAAAAATATAGACTGTTATTGCAACTGTTTGGCTCAGTGGATAGACTGTCAGCCTGTGGACTGAAAGGTCCCAGGTTCAATTCTGGTCATCAGCATGTACTTTGGTTGTGGGCACATCCCCAGTAGGGGGTGTGCAGGAGGCAGCTGACCAATGTTTCTAATTCTCTATCCTTCTCTTTTTCTCTCTGTAAAAAAAATCATATATATATTAAAGTATAGACTGTTACCAGTGAGACCGTGAGATCTCCGTACTTGTCTTCTTGAAGGAAAGATTTCAATCAAGAGACAAAGTATGGCAAAGTAAGTACGAATTGATTGGCCACAATAAAAAAAGAAAATACTTAAGGCAGTGAAACAAGGAAGGTGCTCAGAAAAAGTAAGAGGAGAGCCTAGGCTGGGCTGCTTTGGCTTACTGAGAAGTCAAAGAAGGGGCCGTTGGAGACAAGTTTAGGGTTTAGTCTGGGATGAGCTGCCACTGCCCGTTGCTCCCCTGGTTCAAGTCTTATGGGGCCCTTTAGCAGAAAGGGAATGCATTGGTATGCTCCCCCAGGAAGAGTACACACTGGATCCTTCATTCTGAGCATATTTCTCTCTCTTGCAAATTGAAATCTTAAGGGAGGTCTCAGGGAAGAGTATTAATAGAATATTCATCAGCTTTCCAGGTGTGCTCCTCAGGTCTCCACTGATTGGTCAGCACCAGGGCAGGAGGTCATTAGTCAATGCATCCGGTCCTGAGGCAGCTATGGTGTCACTTGTCTGGTTTTGCTGCTTTTCTGGGCCTAGAGCTGAAATACAACTAAAGTCTAGATGTTTTCTTTGTATATATATATATTATTGATTTTTTTTACAGAGAGGAATAGAGAGTTAGAAACATCGATGAGAGAGAAACATCGATCAGCTACCTACTGCACACCCTCCACTGGGGATGTACCTGCAACCAAGGTACATGACCTTAACAGGAATCACACCTGGAACCCTTCAGTCCTCAGGCTGATGCTCTATTCACTGAGCCAAACCGGTTGGTACTAGATGTTTTCTTTAGGGAAGAAAAAGATCAGGGCAGTCCAAACTGCATGACCAGTGTTATTGCTAGGGAAGTGTTCCCAGTTTTGCCCCTTGCTAGACATCCAGGCAGAAAGTCTGAGTTCCGTACCTAGCCTATCATCCTTGCTCTGCTAATGTCTGTCTAACATTATAACAGAGCCTACCTGTTAAGACTCAGTAAGACTCTTAAGCTTTGTGACTTGACTGGAGCTTATTACCTTCATTATCTGATATCTGATTATCAGAAGTGGTGATTATTAAACTAAAAAAATGCATCTGTATGTTTTTCTTACAAACAGAAAGGAGGAAAATAGGAAGACTTTGTCCCAGTATCCAGCAAACCAGTGGAGTACACAGAGAATCCTAGAGGCCTAGAAACTAGCAGCTACATTAAAACAAAAAGGAAGCCTAGCCAGGTGGCTCAGTGGTTGCAGCATCATGCAGTACACCACCAAAAAAGGTTGCAGTTCCATCCTGGTCGTGGTGCATACAGGAGGCAACCAGATGTTTCTCTCTCACATCTGTGTCTCTCTCTCTTCCTGTTTCTCTAAAGTTAATAAAGAACATATCCTCTGGTGAGGATTTAAAAAAGGAAGAGTGAGAGAAAAGAAAACTGCAGCAAGGCCGTGAGACCTTTGACTGGAAAGGGGGCTGGTCCTTCAGGGGAACAGTAAGAAATGGCCCAAAGGCAAGTTCCAGATAGTGACTCACTGTCAGTTCTATACAAAATCGTTCAGGAATGTCTACCATGTACTCACAGTTAGGTCAGCTCCTTGAGAAACACTGAAGCAGCTGGAAAGGCTCTTATGCCCTCAAGTATCAGATACTTTGTTGGAAAATAATACTTACAAAAGTGAAGACAATTTAAGGATGCCAGAATAAAGACCCTGGGTAAAAATTTATTGAATAAAACCGACTATGATGAACATTTGTTTAGAATTGTCTTGCCTAGAACACTTTTTAAACTTCTGGATTTAATGGACCAAAAAAATTTCAAAAAATAAATAAATAAATAAATGAAGTCCAACATGGACTATCCAATCCAAATTTTTCTGCAAGTAAGGAAACATTTTTAAATTAAAACCAAAAATGCCATACACAGCATGTTTATTAAAGAAAATTTATTTTTACAAAAAAATTATAAATACTGACCACCTTTGGCTTCCATAGGAATTCATATATCTCTCTCTTACCCTCTCCCCCCCTCTCTCTCGCTCTTTATATTATAAAACATACATAAAATAAAAATATAAAATTTTCAGTCTCTTCTTTGGTCTTCTAAAAGAGTCATTCTTATCTTTACCCTACTTTACACATGAGACATGAGGAAACTGGGGACAGAGAAAATCACTAACTTGCCCAAGCTACCAAGGCATTAAGCAGTAATGCTCAGAAGCCAGTACTCCTGCTCCCTCCTCTTCCCATGTTGTCATTTCTGAACCAGGGCTGCCATGTGTTCGGAGCTGTAATCCTTTAGACCTCACATGGAGCTGTAATTTTCGTCTCTCTCCAATCATCTGAAGTGTGTTAGGATGTACCAGAGGGACTTTGTACTCTCAAAACAAAACAGATCCTCAAAGACTATTTTGTCTATTGTTCATGATACTATTTGTTCTTTTTACTGCAAGGCATTTTCATTAACAGAATAATTCTAGGTTGTTTGTGTTATTGTATTGTTCTTAAAATTTGAACTAGAAGTATTCCGGAAGTATGTTCCTGCCCAGCCAGTGTGCCTCAGTGATTGAGTATCTACTATGAACCAGGAGGTCAGACAGTTCAATTCCCAGTCAGGGCACATGCCCAGGTTGCAGGGTCAATCCCCAATGTGAGGGTACAGGAGGCAGTTGATCAATGATCCTCTCTCATCACTGATATTTCTGTCTTCCTCTCCCTTCTTCTCTGAAATCAATAAATAAATATTTGAAAAAATATTGTGTTCTTAACACCTGCACCCATGTTTCTAGTTGCAACCTCATACACCTTTGAAATATTGAGGAAATAAGATTGAACTTCTTCCTTAATCTCACTTCACTTTCTGAACATAAAAAAATATTTTTGTAACTATTAAAATTCATGTTAAATGATATAAAGTTTAGAATAGTAAAAACGTCAGAATAAAACAGGCTTTGGAGAGCATTACAATTTTCACTTAACTAATTAGAGTGGAAGCTGGAGCCCTTTTCTCAGCCTTTTTTCATCAACCTCTCTTCCCATCCCGCCTCCCCCAACTCCCTGCCATACCACTAAGCCTTTGCACAGCCTGGTAGCTTGTATTTATATATTCATTCATGAGCTTATTTGATTGTTGATCTCTGTTATAGAATGAGAACACCCCAAGGTAAAGTACATGTCTGAATTTGCTTATTTTGATTTCTTCGGAGATAGGGCTAGGGCTTGGAACCTGAGTAAGAGCTCAGTATTTATTTTGAATTAAAGAAATGAAAGTCAGGAGGAAAATAGATTTCCCAACTTCTCCTGCAATAATTTTTAAACACTAATATTCCTTCTTCTACACTGACATGGCATTCCATAGCCTAATTATTTTTCTTCACCAAAGAGATCCTGTTTTCTCACATACTCATCCATGTGTGCATGCTATTCTTGCTTCCTGGCACATCCTACCTACAGATACTCATTTAGTTCCCATACTCAAGACAAATATTATTTCCTCTTAAAGGCTCACGTGGATTGTTCCCAGCTGAGTCAGGAATCTCTTGCATGTGAGCATCAATCCACTGTGCAGCCCTCTCTCAGAGCAGTCACCAGGCTGCACTTGTTGACGTGTTTTCTACGTTGTTTCTCCAATGAGGCTGTGAGCACATGATGACTTTCTTCATTACCTAAAACCTACCACACAGTTAGTGCTCAAAATATAATTAATTTATGAATAAATGAATAAGTGAATAAAGTCCAGCATGAAATAACAAATCAGGTTATTTTCACAATGAAAAACTTAATACTCACCAAATCTTATTCTAATTGATCAGAGTGTAGCAAAGGTTTTAGGTTAGGTTTGATGGAAAACAAGTTCAGGAACATAAGAAAAAAAGAACAAAATTGACTTTTGTCTTGTCTACCTCCTCGTCAATAATTTTCCATGCAATTTAACCTTCATAAAATATTTTTTCCCTAGTCTCCAAGAATTTGGGACTGTACATTTCAAAGTATTTTTTGTTTTTATTCTCATTCTCCCATATTGACTCACTGTTATATTGACATAGCAACTAAAATATTTATATGGACATTTACAGTTATATATATAGCCTCTGATGAGAAATAATCAATATTTTGGAAAAATGAAGCAAGGTATCAAATGTTAACAAATGGAATGATCTTATGTCTTAGAATTACATATTTGTTTTTTACAATTGAATCTTTGGATTAAGAGAAAAATTTGCATCCTAATTACTCTTTGCCTTTTCTCCAAGTTCCATCAAATTTATTTTTCTGGGCCAGCCAGCCTGGCTCAGTGGTTGAGCATTAACCTATGAACCAGGTGGTCACAGTTCAATTTTCAGGAGATCACAGTTCAATTTCCTGTCAGGGCACATTCCCCAGGGTTGCAGGATAAATCCTCAATGTGGGGCATGCAGGAGGCAGCCATCAAGGATTATCTCTCATCATTGATAGTTCTATCTCTCTCTCCCTCTCCCTTCCTCTATGAAATCAAGAAAAATATATTTTAAAAATTATTTTTATGGATCATCTTTTGAATCAGAAGGCAGCACCATGCCTCTTCTGATATTTTATAACCTCAGTTCAATTTTACATATGTTGAATTATTACACGACGATATAATTATTTGCTATGCAAATGTCTCCACATCACTATGATTTCTTTTGAGTGGCAGAATTTGTAAATCTCTTACTATTTTCTTGTTCATTTTAGTAATAAATCACCCTGAGTTTCAGCTGGATCATAGCTGCCCAAATAGTGATTACACATTCTAGCTCTTCTTGCAGCCAAGAGTAGGCATTGACCATGTTGCTACAAACAGGATGTGAGCAGAAAGGATGTGTACATCTCTATTCTATTATAAAGGAAGTTGCTTGCATTCCATATTCTTTTTTTTTTCTGGTAGAAATAATGTTTTTATTGTGTTTAACTGTATTCTGTTAACCTTGTTACATATCTTCCAGTTACTAATGAGCTGCTATTGGCAATTCTTTTTTGTTTTGTTTTGGTTTGGTTTTCTTTTTAAAAAAAATTCTTTATTGATTAAGGTATTACATGTGTCTTTATTCCCATATTAAAACCCCCCAACCCTCACATTCATGCCCTTACCCCCTGTTGTCTGTGTCCATTGATTAGGCTTATATGCATGCATATAAGTCCTCTGGTTGATCTCTTCCCCTTACCCCCACCCTCCCCTACCTTCCCTAAGGTTTGACGTTCTGATCAATGTTTCTCTGTCACATTCTTTTTCCCCTCCTTTTCCCACAGTTTGGAAGTATATTTCCAACATGAAAGCAAGGGCAATACTTTGAATGATAAGGGAGAAATAAGATCTTAAGAATTTGGATGATTTTGTGGGTAAATCATAGCTACCCTCTATGGCTTACTTCTTGACTTGTACAAGAAAGAAATAAAAATTCTGCTTTATTTGAGGCACTACAATTCATGTTACATCTGTTTTACTTGTACTGTATTAATATAGAAATTGGCTCCTGTGAGTGGGATATAGTTATCATAAAGATCAAACTATGAGGCATTAGTACAGTGAAGACAATAACTTGAACCGCCAGTTGGACATCCTCTGAGAGGTCCCAGATTGGAGAGGGTGCAGGCCAGGCTGAGGGACATCCTTCTCCCCTCCCCGCTGCCCAATGCACAAATTCCATGCATTGGGCCACCAAACAATAATTACCATTTCCTCCTCTCCCCAGCCCCAGGAACCCCCATTCTATTTTCTTTCTCTATGAGTTTGAGTATTCTAGAGATTTCATATAAGCAAAATTACATAATATTTATCCTCTTATATCTGACTTATTTCATTTAGCATGTCCTCAAGGTTTGTATAGTATAAAGTCAGAACCTCCTTCCTTTTTATGGCTGAATAATACTGCATCTTATTTATTATTAACTGAAATTTTCTATAGATGATTTTAGAAAACTTTTCAAGATATTACAACTGGGGTGTTCAAATTCAGTGATCCTTTTCTTACTCTACCATTGTATATTAGGGTTGGGGAAGATCTATAATTTATGTTTAGTTGATGGGTTGCTACTTCCAGATCTGATAGAGAAGACTAAATTACAAACTGGTCCTGGATTTTCAGTTCCAAAGGATAGAATTACTAAATAGGATTTTAGGTGGGCTCTCTTAGAGAAGGTTTGAGTATATTTGTGTGAGAAGATAAGGGTAAACAGATACCGAGGTGGCTAGAAGGCAAAACTGTGATAGAGACTGCTAATTGTCCATGTAAATTCATTCTTCTAGTTCATTTAATAATAGAAGCCCCAGAATTTCAACTAAACATAGAATTACTCAAAAAGATATTACATTTCCTAGCCTACTTTTAAGGTAGGAGAGAGATGACAACTTTCTAGACAAATAGTTGTTAGTAGAAATGATATGTTCAATCTTTTAGTTAAATCCATTAATTAGAAAAAAAATTACATTTAATTTTCTCTCCCTTTCCTCTTTATGAGAACTAGAACAAAGATGGGCCATTGAACTGTCTTTTTGCAGGAGAACCAGGACCACACTCTAGGATAGTGCAGCATAATAGAAGTAACTGCCTCCCTGAATGATCTGGAACAAACCCCCTGCTAGTCAAGATAGGATGGATTTCTGTATGAAAGAATATCTACCACCTTGATGGATCTACTATATTTTTAGTGTTTTTATGTTTCAGTATCTTAGGTTATACCCTAAGTATTATAATCAGATTATAAAAATGTGAATTGATAATGAAGGAATATTTTTGATATTGAGAAACACAGCCATATTAACATTCGCCAAAAAGTTTTCATTACATTGCTGAGACCGGTTTGGCTCAGTGGATAGAGTGTAGGCTTGCAGACTGAAAGGTCCCAGGTTCGATTCCGACTGGGGGCATGTACCTTGTTTGTGGGCATATCTCCACAGTGGGGTGTACAGAAGGCGGCTGATCAATGTCTCTCTCTCATCGATGTTTCTGACTTTCTGTCTCTCTCCCTTCCTCTCTGTAAAAAAATCAATAAAATATATATAAAAAAAGTTTTCATTACATCTTAAGTTATTGATAAGTCGGTGATTAAATCTTAATCTTCATATTCTGAATATTTATCCTATTGCCTGATATGGTAATCAATGCATATTTCTTTCATAAATTAGTCAAATAATTCACATAATAACAAGAGCAAAGTACAAATAGCTATTTGATTCAAATAGCTTTTTAAATGAACATTAATTCTCTCTTGCAATATCTATTAATTATACTTGTTTCCCTAGGATCCACGCCTGTGCTTTCTCATCAAGATTTGAATTGAATTACTGTTCGTCGTTTCTATCCTATCTCAATGAAAAAATGCCCGTGATCCCTATTTATTTGTCCTAAAAATTCTAATTATTTATTTTAACAGAAAATTTAGAACAAAAGTAGATTAAGTGTCTGTAAGAATGGAGATATGCTTTCTTGTAAGATTTAAAACTTTCTTTTTATGTGTTCTGGTTGTCCCATAGCCAAATTTTCACCGTCAAATTCCATACTGCAGTGTAGTATTACAAAATATAATGAGGTCACACAGAAATAAATCCTTAAGTAACCTCTTTCACACAAACTTAAACAAGGAAAATATGCAACTTTACTTTTAATAATTATTGAGTTGCAATATTCATTGATATGTTTACTAACAGAATATAAATAAAGAATGTGTGTGAAGAACCAGGGTAGCATAATTGGGCCACAATATTCAACACAATGGAAGGAAAAGCTGCCATTCATTTTCCTGTTGATTATCACAATGCATTTCTTCCTTTGAGCTCATTAGTATTGGATGTGCTATTGTTTTACTCAATAAGTGAAAAATCAGATGTTAAAACTGAAAATGCGATGTTAGGAAAGCAGTGTGATATATTGGTCAGAGCAAAGAAGATGGAGTTAGAAGACTGCATTCTGACCCTGCACTAATTTTTTTTTTACTTTAGACAAGTAATTTAACCTTTCTGAGCTTCAAATTCTTGATTTATAGCAATAGCAGGATGAGTTCAATTATTACAGGTGTTTTCTGGTTGTAGAGTTTTGTGACTCCATAAATTTTTTTCAATCCATTCTATAACACTAAAAAAATCATCCAACATATATTAATTGAGCAATATATTTTGTTTTAGGCACCATGATAAATGACCAAGACGGACAAAATCCCTATCCTTCTGGAGATTACAGCCAAGTAGAAAGATAGAGACTATATTAATAATTATAATACTAAATAATTAATTGCATTTATGGGAAGTGCTACCAAGAAAGGCAAACAATGATAGTAAGTTCTAAAATAAACAAACTTATTCTACTCTAGAGTGCTAGGGAATCTTCTCTGATTCAGAAATATTTAAGCTGAATCCTGAATAACAATAGCCAGGCAAAGAGGAGTGGGAGCAGAGGGAAAGTCCAGAGAGAGGAAGGAGCATGAGCAATTCCTTGTGTTGGAATGGGGTCCTTGGCCCAATGAAGTTGTTGAAACCAAGCCAGCGTTGCTGGGGCGCACAGAGTGAGGAAGGCAGTGGCACAGAATGAGATTGGAGAGGTAGGCAAGGTCAGTTCATTTGAAGCCTGAAAGACAAACATATTATGAATTTGGACTCTGTACAAGGATATACAAAGAGGTATAAGCATTTTAAGTAACGATGCAATGTCATCAGTTTTACTTTGAAAACATTACTCTATCATGGAGGAATATTGTTGTTAGCAATTGTGGATATAAAGGAGCTCAGAACAGAGTAGTATAACAGATAGGTGAGAAATGACAGTGATTTTAATAGGGTTCTTTTACTTAAAATGGAAATAAATTGATAGATTTTTTTTTACATATATTTAGAAGCTAGGATCAACTAAAACTGTGATTCATTGGATACTGGTGTTGAAGAAGTGTGAGATTTCAAAGGTCATTCCATATTCTGTGGCATAGATGTAGATAACACATACTAAGCTGGGTTATACTAAAGGAGTGATCACTTTGGAGAAGGCAGGGTATGATTATTTCAATTTAGGAAAATGCTGACTAGCATTTGGATACAGAAGTCTAAATTTTAATAGAGATATTTGGGATTTATAATATACTAGAGGCCCGGTGCACAAACTAAATGTATGGGGGGAGGGGAGGAAGGGGTGACTATCAGCCCAGCCTGTACCCACTCCAATTTGGGACCCCTCGAGGGTTGTCCGACTGCCCATTTAGGCCTTATCCTAGTAGGATATCCATCTCAGAATTCAGGATTGCTGGCTCCCAACTACTCACCTGCCTGTCTTCGTCATTGCCCCTAACTACTTTTATCTGCCAGCCTGATCACTCCCTTACCACACCCCTGCCAACCTAATTGATGCCTAACTGCTCCCCTGCCAGACCATTTGCCCCTAACTGCCCTCCTAATTGCCCTCCCCTGCAGGCCTGGGTCCCCTCCCCCCAAACTGTCCTTCCCTGCAGGCCCGGTCGTCCCCAACTTCTCTCCTCTGCCAGCCTGGTCATCTCTAACTGCATTCCCCTGCAGGCTTGATTGCCCCCAACTGCCCTCCCTTGTAGGCCTGGTCCCTCCCAACTGCCCTCCCTTGCTGGCAATTTTGTGGTGGCCATCTTATGTCCAAATGGGGGCAGGATCTTTGACTACATGGGGGTAGTTATCTTGTGTGTTGGAATGATGGTCAATCTGCATATTACTTTTTTATTAGATAGGATAGAGGCCTGGTGCATGGGTGGGGGCCAGCTTGTTTGCCCTGAAGGGTGTCCCAGATCAGGGTGGGGTTTCCTTGGGCTGTGGGGCAGCCTGGGAGAGGGACCTGTGGTAGTTTGCAGGCTGACCATGCCCTCTGACAACCCAGTGGAGGCCCTGGTATCTGGGATTTATTTATCTTCTACAACTGAAACTTTGTAGCCTGGAGTGAAGCAAAGCCTCCTACTCCCTCCCTGGCAGCACCAATTTCTGTTGGGATTTATATCTTCTATAATTGAAACTTTGTAGCCTTAAGCAGAGGCCAAGGCAGACTAGGGCTGCAGAAAGCTTCCTCTATCACCAGGAGTAACTCTAACCTCCTACTCTCTTCAGCTCCCTGGCTGCTGCCATTTTTGTTGGGATTTATTTATGTTCTATAATTGAAACTTTGTAGCATTGCTTGAAGGCCTGGGCCTGTCAAGGTGTTCAGAAAGCTTGGCTTTCTCCATCAACAGAGAAACTCAAACCTCCCTCCTGCTCTCTTTTGTGGCCACAGCCATCTTGATAGGGGTTAATTTGCATACTTGCTCCTGATTGGCTGATGGTCGTGGCTTGTGCTGTAATGGAGGAATGGTCAATTTCTATATTACTATTTTATTACATAGGCTCTCATCTCATAAATTTTATAATGTTAGGAGTTGTTATCATGCATATTGAATTAAAAAGACAGGAGCAGATTAAGTTGTCAAGGTAGAAACTATAAAAAGAAAAGAGAGAAAAGAGGAAAGGAAACAGGAGAAGGCCCAAAACAGAGCACTGGAGATATTCAGCATATGGCACACAAAAGAGGGAGGAAAAACAAGGAAACTGAGAAGTAGTCAGAGAAGTAGCAGAGGTCGGTGGAAGGAGACATGGGACAGAACACTTATTGTCAAGAAGCAAAGGTAAGAAGGTATATGATCAAGCATATGGAAAGTGACTGAAAAGTCAGATAAAGTGAGGCTTGCAAGGATCTACGGGTATAATTGACACAGGGGTCATTGGAGAGCTTAGCAGAAGTAGTTTTCACCGAGTGATAGAAATCAGAAGTTAATGTAGTGAGAAATTAATAAGAAATAAGAAATAAAAGTAGGTATATTTTAAAGATGTTTCACTATGAAGGGGTGAATATAATGGGGTAGTATCTGACAAGAGTGAGAAAATCCAGAGATACTTTTTTATTTAATGATGGGAGAATGTGTCTAAATGTTGCTATTAAGGATCCAATAGAAAGGTAAATAATACCAAAAATTATAATATATAAATGGACTAGCTGATAGGAAATTTGCCTAAAAACATAGAAGAGAAGGAGATCCATAACACAGGGAGACTTTACTTGGAGGAGAGACATATCCTTTAACACAGTGGTTCTCAACCTTTCTAATGCCTCAACCCTTTAATACAGTTCCTCATGTTGTGGTGACCCCCAACCATAAAATTATTTTTGTTGCTACCTCATAACTGTAATTTTGAAACTGTTATGAATCATATCTGTGTTTTCCAATGGTCTTAGGCGACGCCTGTGAAAGTGTTGTTCGACCCCCAAAGGGGTCACGACCCACAGGTTGAGAACCACTGCTTTAACAGAATGGAAGGAAAAAAAGATGCTGGGGATACAGGAAGATTTATACATTTGGAAACAAGAAGTTTCCCGCAAAATAGAAAAAGGTTCACCTCATGAAATTGCTGGAAGCAAGGCAAGAGATCAAAAGTTTAACAAAAAATGGAGAAATCTTAAAATAGTAGTTTTAGAAATTAGAAAAGATAGCTAATTAGAGAAACAGAGCAATATTGCCAGGCCCTCCTGAGATACTTAAAACGAGCAGTCATAAATCATAGAGCAAGCTCTCTGCTTTGTTGTGCAGTTTTATTTAAGTAAATTTTAGGATCACACAGCCAGAAACCCAGAGAGAGAGTTGTATTTACTTAAGAATGATGCTTTGCTGGGCATAGATGCATGTGGGCATAAAGATGAAAAAGGTGCTGCAAATCGTGGATTATATAACGTATGCAGATATCTAAGAGGGGAAGAAGAGGATGATGCTGGTTAAAGAGAAAATAGCTGGGATAGTAACTGGATGCTATAGAATTCTGGGTGGCAAAATTATTATTAATGTAAATAATTCAAAAGCTGATCTCCAAAACAATGGAGGCTGTGATCCGAGAATTACAAAATTAAAGCATTTTTAATTGGAGCAATTTTGAGTAGTTTAAACGCCTAATTTGTGGCCAATGTAGGGGTTACTGGAAATGAAAGTGAGAAGGATGTCACTGGATATGAGAAGGGTAATCTGTCTCTACTCTTGCCTCAGCCTCTCCTATTCTCAAATAAAAGACCAACAAAAATTTAGAGTTTATTTTGAACAAATGTCAAAGCATGCTGCACAGAATAACTGTTTTTCTTAGGTCAGCACTGGCCAAGGAGGAAACATGAAACTCTGAGGGGCATCAACAATTGTTCATGGGCCTACCTGGCATGGCCCAGTGGTTGAACATCAACCTATGAACCAGGAGGTCATGGCTTGATTCCTGGTCAGGGCACATGCCCAAATTGCAGGTTTGATCCCCAGTAGGCAGATGTGCAGGAAGCAGCCAATCAATGGGATTCTCTCTCATCATTCTGTTTCTATTTCTCTCCCTCTCCCTTCTCCGAAATCAATAAAAATATATTAAAGAAAAAAAACAACAACAGTTCTCTAGGGAGTGGTAGGTAAACTGCAGCTCATGCTCACAAGCCGCTGTTTGCTGCTCTGTTGACTAATGAGTTTGCTGACCACTGGAATAGGGGCTTAATTACAAGGAACAACAACAGCCTGCAATTATTGGAATCAAGAGTCTAGGTCAGTGGTTGGCAAACTCATTAGTCAAGCAAGCCACATGTGGCTAGCGAGCCGCAGTATCCCGACCACTGGGGAATACTTTCTAAATGGGGTGACACCTGAGCTGAGTCTTATAGGGTAAGTACTAGTCCTCAAAGTAAAAAGAGAAGGCATAAAGACAATTTTCAGCCAAAAGAGCAAGCAGGTAAGAAGTATTTTAATCTAGTGTTCATTCATAAACTATTTCTTTCATTCAGTACTATAAGCCACCTTAAGGAACATAAAGATGTCTCAGAACACTTCAAATGAGGAATATTTTCTTAAATACATTTTTATTGATTTTAGAGAGGAAGAGAGAGAGAAACATCAACAATGAAAATCATTGATTGGCTGCCCCCTGCCACCTTAAGGAACATAAAGATGTCTCAGAACACTTCAAATGAGGAATATTTTCTTAAATACATTTTTATTGATTTTAGAGAGGAAGAGAGAGAGAAACATCAACAATGAAAATCATTGATTGGCTGCCCCCTGCACAACTCACACTGGGGATTGAGCCTGCAACCCACACATGTGCCCCAACTGGTAAACGAACTGTGACTTCCTGGGTCATAAGTCACAGGTCAACCACTGAGCCATGCAGGCTGGACTCAAATGAGGAATCCTATATAATAAAAGCCTAATATGCAAATTGTCCCCTTGAGTGGTAGTTCACTGGGAGACTGGAAGTTAGACCACTTACTATGACATGTGCTGACCACCGAGGGGCAATTTGGAACATGGTGGGTGTCCTGGGGGTGGGGGTGACAGGGATGGAGGTGTGCAGGGTATCTGCTGAGCTCACTCTCACTTCCCCTATTTCCTTCCCCCAGGACACCAGGGCTCCCATGCTAGGGAAGCCCCTGGACTCAGGTGCTGGGTGCTCACAAGAAACCCACCCTCCACCCATGCAGCCTCTTCCAGGTGAGCCAGGCTACAGCTATCAGGACCACAGGGGCCAGTTGGATTCTCCATGAATTCACCCAGGAGCCAGTCTGCAAGGCTGGCTGGGAGAGAGCGTTTTGCCTGCCTGGCTTCCATGCAGTGCTACTGAGCGGTCCAGAGGCTAACACTGCACCCCAGCCAGTGGTGTCTGGCTCTGATCACCACATTTCAACATGGGGACTTGGGCACCATGACTCAGGAGGAGGGAGATGCACAGGGCTGAGAGGTCAATGGGACCTGCCCTTCCATGCCAGATGCTCACACTTCTATTGCAAGCCAGAACTAGGGACTGAACCCATGCACAAATTTTGTGCACTGGACCTCTAGAATTTAATATGATGTTTTGCTGCTACCTAGACTGATACTTTCTAGACTTAAGCTTAAGGATAAGGACCAGGACTAATTTAAACATCTCTGTTCACTTAGTATTTAAATAATAATTTGGTGTAAAGTAGGTATTCATCACATAATTGTTAAATAAATGGGAAAATATATTCAATCCCTAGTCTAATTTGAAGCATAAATTAGATTTCAGGGTACTTGTTAAAAGAATGCTACATTTTGAACTAATGCAGAAGTAGACTTATTACTTTAAGCACTGGTCATACAATCTTTATTTGAGCACCTCCAATTGCAGAAAATTTGGCTTTTGGACATTTCCAGATATCAAAATGATGTCGTGTCAAAATCCCCTGACTTTAATTACCATCTTAATTTCTCTTCTTACCTCTGACTCTAAAGCAATAGAGATTTTGATTAATTCTTCTTTGACATGGCTACAGCTCAAACACATCAAAGTAGCTATATCACATATCACCTTTCCTTCAAGCCCCACCTTGCTTTCAAAGCAAATCTCTTTTCTCCAGGCTAAGAATAGAAATTCTTTCTTTCCTCAGTAACTCTTTGCTAGCTGTAACTCATTTTTTAAGTCTTAAATTAAAAGTATGTCTGTCTCTGTGTGTGTGTGTGTGTGTATGAAGGTATATAAATGACCTTCCACTAAAACTCATCCTTAATCTATCCCATGCTGCCAACAGTATCCTAAAGAGTTAGGTTTATCTCACTTTAGAATATCTCTTAAGTAATATTCTGCTTTAATGGACTTACTTTCATTTACTCTTCTCTATTTTCTTCAGTGCCCACCCAGCTTAGTATTTTGCATACAGTAAATACTACCTAATTCATAGTTGAGCTCAAGTGAAGTATACTTCTAGAGGAAATTATTCCCCCCACCCCAAATTCAGTAATGGGACTTTAAAAACAAAAAGGATTCCTTAGAAAAGTCAGTTTAATTCAAAGGTCAAAGAATCTAAACAAATTGGAAATAAAATATAAATAATTAAGCATTCTTTCTCAGTTAAACCAATTTAAACATTGTGTCAGGCAGTTTATATAGAGGAAGATTTATTATTCTGCTAAACACTCATTCATTTAGAATATATACAATCAGAAAGATCAAATAAACATGCTTTTAAGAATGGTATAATGTAATACCGGTTGGTATAAAAATTAACCTTCCCCTGATCCCCAGGACAACTTTAGACTTAAGAATATTTTTAAAAAATATGTTTTTATTGATTTCAGAGAGGAAGGAGAAAGAGAGAGAGAGAAATAGAACTAATGAGAGGCTCACCCCGTACTGGAGATGGAGCTTGCAACCTGGACATTCCCTTGACTGGAATCAAACCTGGGACCCTTCAGTTTGTAGGTCAACACTCTATCCACTGAGCCAACTCCAAAGCTTTATTATGTAGAAGAACAAACTGAGGCTCAAAAGTGTCTTGCCCAAGGCCAACAGTTAGCATCCTGTGAGTGCTAGCTCTCAGAAGAGTGCTGTTCTCTGGCTGGCCTGTGGCAGACAGCCAGGTCACATGTGTACTCTTTATTCAGAGTTTGCCAATACACTTGATGGATGGTAACTTTAAGCATTAGCACCATTTTTTCTAAACCATATTTTCTTTAGATTATCTAAAATTATTCATGTTAAGAAAATAACAAGTTACAAAACAAACAAACAAACAAAAACAAACCCACTATAATGATTGAAATGTGCCCAGGACTGGGCCAGATTCCAATTGCTGAAATAAAACATAATCATGTAACAAATGACATGGCATAGATTTCCATATTCTCAGACTTGATCAGAGATTGCCCAAATAAGGGCCTTTATTTGGGAAGATATATGAGGCTAAAGTCAGAGAAAAAGGGCAGGAGAGAAGAAAACTAAAAGCAACAATTTACCAGGTGTTATGCCCAAAGTTCGGGGTCCCCAATAATCCACCACTAAGGAGCCTTTTCCGATGCAAAAGCAAAGAGTCTTTATTCAAACCCGGGTTTGGCTCTCAACCTCTTTCTGGTGCAGCAGTGAGGCGGGAGAGTGAGCCAGGAGGAAACAATGAGTTTTATGGGGAGGATAATTGGGAGGGCTTAGGAAAGTGACGAGGGTTACAGAGATTGGTCACTTGAATTAGGGTCTTTCTGTGGTTTAGCCTTATTAGGACCCTCGCTGTGTTCCTGGAGCTTTATTGGTCCATTTAGGTGGGGGTTGGGGAAGTTAAGACATTGCTGGAACACCTGTGGCCACTCCCAGAAAAGGGAGGGGGTTTAGGCAGGGGTCCCAGCCCTATAGGACAAGATGGAGGGGAGTTCATTTCCTTTCACAGGCACCCTAGAAGGCCTGTTATTGATGCTGTGTTATATGATGCTCACACCATTCTTAAAGGTAGCTATTATTCACCCCATTTTACAGAGTGAAAAACTGAAGCTATAAAATATTAAGCCACTTGTCAAGCAACAAAGTAATAGAGTTATTTAAACCCATGGTTGTATGACTACATAAAGTTTCCATTATATACACAGTCTCCCAGACAGGAAAATTAATGTCTTTATAAAATTATTATTCAAAGAGTGTAATTCGGATACAAATTCAGATCATGATGCCATTTGGGGCTTTATAAAAATATGTCTCTTATACTGCTTTTATTTTTTTGAAATGATGAATGCCATAATTCTTTTTCACAGAAAAATAAATAATAGAATCAGAATAAGCAGAATATATTTGTAAAGAATAAATCATTCTGAGCAAACCTAATTACATTTTTTTCCCAACAGAATTACATGCCTGAATGTTAATGGAAGCACAAAAGACACAATATATCTTGATTACTAATATAACTAATAGTGTATCTTAGACATTAACCAGCACAATTAATTGAAGACAGTGTCATTCTGGAATGAGATTTTACCTCATAGAAATGAAAGGGCAATGTCTTGGCTGCCTGCCTTGACCAGTCCCAACTGCCATTTGTAATGGTGCTTCGAGGGGCAACAATTGTCTGGAATTACAAAGCAGACAAACCCTTCTGACTAGGGCTGGTCTGCCCATCTAGGAAACCCAACTTGCACTAGGAGGAGACAAAAATGGGTGCCATGGAGAAGTTATAAACCAGAAAAATGAACTGCAAGTGTCAAATGAATACATAATGATTCAGGGGAGGAAAATATGCAAAACTACCTGAAGGAACTATCATGTCCTCAAAAACGTTGTTACTGGATTTAGCATAGTTAAATAAACAAAGTAGCAGTAGGAGTCAGCTTTCAAAGCACAGCAAAAGGAACCACTGGGATAGAAAGTGAACCATTTTAGACTCAGTCATTCAGGGATTGGAGGGAGAGCTAAACCATGGGTGTGTCCGTGTCTCCCAATTTTATACAACTAAACATCTCTGATGTTATTCTATGTAAACATGTACAATGTTGCCTCAAACTTCCCACCTCCTTTATGCCAGACACTGCTAGGCCTCAAAAGTCAAAGAGATGACCTGGGGGTGGTTGGTATCAGAAATGTGCACAACCTTGCCGAAACTGGTTTGGCTCAGTGGATAGAGCATCGGTCTGTAGACTAAAAGGTCCCAGGTTCGATTTCAGTCAAGGGCATGTACGTTGGTTGCGGGCACATCCCCAGTAGAGGGTGTGCAGGAGGCAGCTGATGGATGTTTCTCTCTCATTGATATTTCTAACTCTCTATCCCTCTCCCTTCCTCTCTGTAAGAAATCAATAAAATATTTAAAAAAAAAAGAAAAGTGCACAACCTTTAATAATTAAGAAAATTAGAACCCACAGAGGGGTAAATAAAGATATTTTCCTACATTCTTCTCGAAAGCCTGTGGCTCTAATGAAGAAAGTAGATGTTGGTTTAATCAGAAGGCATGAAGAGGCCACTGTGCACTGTACCTATTAGGCCTGCAGCCAGGAAAGAGATGGCCAATCTTGCCCTTGGACTTACACTAGGAGACACCATATGGTCTAGATTTTACGCAGACTGACAACTTGAGCTACTTATTAAAAAGAAGGAAAATAAAGTTTCTCATAAGTCATGCAGAACAAAGAAACTTATGTTTGCTGTGTAGAGGTAAACAAATGTGCCAGGATATAGCTTCTAGTTGTCTACACTAAAGACAGACAGACTCATCCTAGACAAAAATATAAAGTCCACAAAATATTCTTCCATATCCCTAGAATCCTGTTCTGCCTGACAATGAGTGTCATAGACTGAAACCACTACTGCTCCAGATCAACAGTTCTCAAAACTGGGGACATGAGAGAGTCCCCCAGTCAGAGTGCTTCTTGAAAAACAACATGAAAGATTTTATTTTAATTACTAGCAAACCATATGACCTATACTGAATCAGATGCCATTTTATACTTGAGTACTAGTGGCCTAGTGCATGAAATTCGTGCACTGGGTTAGGGGGGTTGTTCCTCAGCCTGGCCTGCATCCTCTCCAATCTGAGACCCCTGTAAGATCAGGCCTAAACTGGCAGTCGGACAACCCCCTTGCAATCCAGGACTGCTGACTCCTAACTGCTCACCTGCCTGCCTGCTTGATCACTCCCTAACCACTCTACCTGCTGGCCTGATTGCACCCAACTGCACCCCCTGTCAGTTTGCTCACCCCCAGCTGTCCCCCCCACCCGCCTGATCACCCCCAACTGCACTCCCCTCCTGGCCTGATCACCTGTAACCACCTCTGCCTCGGCCCACCACCATGGCTTTGTCTGGAAGGACATCTGGAAGGTCTCATGGTCTAATTAGCATATTACCCTTCTATGAATATAGATAGGATATGACATACTGCTATAACTATAATATATGTACCAGTAATACTCTATGAGAATACATACTTCATGCGATTGGAAGACATCTAATATATTACATTGTATATGTTGTAATACTGTATTCATAGCAATAATATACACCCTGTGACTTCCCTTCCTGATTTGGGAATGATTCCCCAGTTCTTCCAATGTTTCCTGGCCCCTGATGATGTTTTTTGTTTGTTTGTTTGTTTTTGTCATTCAGTGTAACTTTATTTACTGTTTATTGCACATGATTTGAGATCTTTAATTTCTAACCACCAAAGAGGCAAAGGACTATTTTTTCCATAAAGTTTAATATTAACATTAGTGAATTCATGTATTCATGTGTTTTTATTATAAACATCTGAATTATTCACATTGTCATAGATCCTGAACTCATAAGCATGGACCATACACATGCTGGCAGCAAACCAGGAAGCTACTCTGCAAGCCAACAGATACTCTGCTTAAAGAAAAAAGTCATAGCACAACATTTAATGTCCAACTTGAGTCATCTCAGAATATTATATATATTGACTCCTTAATTCATATAGCATTGGGAACTCAATTACTTGATTGATGACGGGGTTGACCTGGTTTCTGGAGCATTATTTTGAAATAATTAAGGAAAGGGGGCTCAATCTTTCTTCTTGGTTGCTTGCTCCTCCCCACCACTTTCATCTTTCTTCTCATCCTCAGCTTCTTGGGCATCTTCTCCTTCACTTTCACCTCCTTCTTCCTCTTTTACATCCTCAAATTCTTCCTTAGCACCTTCTTCCTCTTCCTCTCCTTTCTCTTAGTCAGCCACTTCCTTCTCCTTCTCCTCCTCTTCAGCTTCTCCTTCAGAGGGGGTTTCATCATTAGCTTCCTCAGCTTTTGCAGCCTCAATGGTCTCCTCCACTTCGATCTCCTCCTCCTGGACATGGCTGGTGTATTGAGAAGGGAAGGAGTGAGTGGATATCAAGTAGGAGCTAGTCTGTAAACCACCGTAGGCAGATGACCAAAGATCTGGGAACTTTGGGAGTAGCCACTGGCTATGCTTCCCATGCTGGTGAAACTGAGCTAGGTCTCCTCACCTTCCAAGAGTTTCCTATAAGCTGCAATGTCAATGTCCAAAGCCATCTTCACATTGAGGAGGTCCTGGTATTCTTTTAAAATATCATGCCATTTCACTCTTTGTAGTTAGTTCTCAACTCATATTCTAATTTGTTGATTGTGTCCTGCATAACACTAACATCTGAGTTCTACTTATCCTCCAGTTCTCACAGTTGCTTTCCCATAGTTTCATTCATGCCCCGGCATGCTTTGATTTACAGGGTCTTGGCCTTGAGCGAGCGGTGGCTTTCAGACACCTCGTTCTTGGTGGCCCGCACCCTATAGGTGTCTGCAATGTGATTTTGACTGTCTTTTAAAGGAACAAACTGGATAGCTACCATGATGGCCATGTGTCTTATCGGTCCCCTGCGGGCTGCCATCTTGAAACCATGAGGGCCAACCCTTCCCTTTGAATAAACCAATGTCTTTGTAAACAATTTGATTAAGTATTCTAAGAAAATTACTGAAGGCCTCCCACGACCTCTCTGTAAATGCAAATTAGCCAAAGGGGATACTCTTTAAAAATAATATTCTAAGCTTAATAAAAAGGAGGAAATTTGAAAATTTTGAAATCTCTTTCAGTGGTATTTACAGGATAAACTGAGGATTGTTATTAAAATATTCAATCTAATCCATATTAGTGGCTATTAACCAAGGAGAAATTAAATCATACTCAAATAGAAGCTGGTCACATAGAGCCTTCCAATAGTCCTTGGCCTATATTTACAATCCCTAAAAAGGCGACAGGAAAATGGCAATCTTTACATGATCTTAGAGCAGTTAATGCTACTATGCATACCATGGGAGCTTTACAACCTGGACTCCCAGTGCTTTCACAAATCCCTTTAGATTGGTCTCTTATAGTGGTAGATATTAAAGATTGTTTTTTTTTCTGCATTCCCTTGGCACCTCAAGATAAACACAGATTTGCATTTTCAGTACCATCTATTAATAATATAGAACCCATAAAAAGATATCAAATGGAAGGTTTTACCTCAAGGAATGGCCAATAGCCCAACTTTACGTCAATAATATGTGGCTCAAGCTGTTCGGCCTTTAAGCAATAAATACTCCCAATGTTACATTATTCATTACATGGATGACTTGCTCTTAACAAGCCCATGGGAAGAACAGATTTTGGCCATGTTTTCCCAATTAGAAGAGGAGCTCCCTGAATGGGGTTTAAGAATTGTTCCAGAAAAGATACAGAAAGAAATGCCTTTCCAATATCTGGGAACCATAATTGAAAAACAAATGCATTAAGCCTCAGAAGGTGGAGATAAAAAAATATTGTCTTAAAACTTTAAATGGCCGAAACCGGTTTGGCTCAGTGGATAGAGCATCGGTCTGCAGACTGAAAGGTCCCAGGTTTGATTCCGGTGGGGGGCATGTACCTTGGTTGCGGGCACATTTCCAGTAGGGGGCATGCAGGAAGCAGCTAATTGATGTCTCTCTCATCGATGTTTCTAACTCTCTATCCGTCTCCCTTCCTCTCTGTAAAAAAAAAAATATATATATATATATATATATATATATATATATATATATTTTTTTAAATGAGTTTCAGAAATTATTAGG
The DNA here is from genome assembly GCA_004026805.1 of Lasiurus borealis. Classification (NCBI taxonomy): domain Eukaryota; kingdom Metazoa; phylum Chordata; class Mammalia; order Chiroptera; family Vespertilionidae; genus Lasiurus; species Lasiurus borealis. The sequence goes on from PVJN01010199.1 coordinate 48,648, forward strand.
GAACATTAACTGGTTAAGACTTTATCTGAAGATCTCTACAGAAGAGATGACAATTTTATTTAATTTAATTAGAGGTGACTCTAATCTTTCCTCTCCCATTAACAGATGAAACTAGGAATGAGTTGCTAAGAGTTGAACAGGCAATTTTCTCAGCCCAAGTAGCATGGGTATAGCTACTTTTATTGGGACAAATTAATCCTATTGCAAATAGTCCCATTGGAGTCATCTTTCAAAATAAGAACTCTCTTGCCATTATTGAATGGGTCCAGCTAGTGCATCAATCCTCTAAAACTGTGCTTACATATGTAGAACTATTGGGCCAGTTAATATTTCAAATTAGAAAATGTTGTAAACAGCTTAGAGGGAAAGAGCTCCAGTATATCTACTTCCCCCTCACTGGGAAGCAATTAGAAATGTTTTTTCAGATTGATATCAATTAGAAAATTGGGTTAAGTGGGTATTCAGTGGAACTTAGCTGGTACCAATTAAAAGATAAATTACTACAATTTTTATATAATACCTCCATCATTTTACCAAACAATACTAGTCAGTAACCTATTCCTGGAGCTTTAACCATTTTTACTGATAGATCACCCAATGGGAGAGTTGCCTATCATACAATAAATTCAGACCGAGTTATACGGACCAGTCATACTTCTGTACAAAGAATTGAACTAGAAGCTACTAAGGCTGCATTGCAAGATTTCTAAGAGCCTCTTAATATCATCTCTATTCCTTTCAAACTGTGAACTTAGTAAATAGAATTGAAACTGCCCAGTTGAAATGGCTAAGTGACCAAAGTTTACTTTTACTATTTAAACAAGTTCAGCAGATTGTATAAGAAAGACAATATCCTTTGTTATATCACTCACATCAGGGCTCATAGTGTCTTACCTGGTCCTTTAACAAAAAGAAATGCACATGCTGATCAATTGGTTGCTTTATTAAAAGAAGCCTTAGAATCTCATCAGCTTTTACATCAGCCTGCCATAATGCTGTCTAAACAATTCTCAATCATTTGATAACAGGCAAAACAGATTATTAAGGAATGTCCCACTTGCGTGTTACATCTACCTCAAGGGCCTAACACAGGAGTCAACCCTAGAGGTTTGCTAAGAGACCTATCTGGCAAATGGATGTAACACCTTATACTTCCTTTGGATACCTTGGGGCATTACATGTCTCTGTAGACACCTTTTTAAAAATAAATTGGGCTACTGCATCTATAGGCAAAACAGGTCATTAATCATTGCCTAGCTGCTTTTGCCATCATAGGAGTTCCAAAAATTATTAAAACTAATAATGGGCCTGTCTGCTTACACAAGCTATCAATTCTAGGAATTTTGTAAAAGGTGGAAAATTCAGCACATTACAGCAATAACATATAATCCCCAAGGACAGGCCCTTATTGAACTACAGCATCATTGCCTAAAATCCCAATTTGAAAAACAAAAAGGGGGGATGATGGAGAAATCACCTGTGGGTAGGCTGCACCAAGCCTTAATTACTTTAAATTTTTTCACTTGTGTTGAGGATGGAAAGACACCTATGGAGCTACATTGGTATCAAAATAAAACAAAACAGTCTAAATGGAAAGATCCCTAATATGGTTTATAAAAACTAGCCAGACCAATGAGGACCTTGCACCTGGAGCCACACCATGCAGCTGCAGACAATCAGCTACCTCAGCCACAGAGAGCAGCGACTCGAAGCACTCCACTGAATATGAGCAGGAGGAGGACTAGCCAGACAACAAACAGCCCAGAGGCCACCTGAGGCAGGGTACAAAAGACTGTATAGAAAGCTGAATGAATTTGTGAGATAACCAGAACCCCAAGAATGCCTGAGAACGTCTTTCTTGCCATGCTAGCAGTAATCAGCTGTACAGTAACATTACCTGGGGCAAATTGGGAAGTATTTTGGATTTATGTTCCCACCCTTTATGGGTAAGAACCCTTAAGTGGTCTGATCCCCCGCCTAATGTAGTCACCTGTAATACCAAACACCTTGGTCATCCAGAAGGACCATGGGTGGGGCAAGAAGGTATAATTACACAGGTGTCGCCGCCCAGCTTCCCCTTTGTATGACTAAAAATCAAATCACTGCTCCTTCGTGTGTAAAATTAAAGAGAGGCTTCTGGCTTGCGAGGACACCTAAGGAGGGGAGGCAAAAGCAAAAATATGTCTACTATCACTACTTGCTCCTGGGAGAGGTGCAGAAAATCTAACTAAGACCTTGTCTATACAAAAAGAAATTGACAGCCAATTTGAAATTGAATTGCCATGGCCTAGAGAAAAGAATAACCTTACATGATATTATTCTACAATGTCATTATAATTTTTGATATTTTACAATAGCATATTGTACAATTATCCCAAACAAACTTACAAACTAATTCTTTGAATGTCTAGCAGCAATTTAAAAAGGACATGAAGGATTTAATCCCTTCTACTAGGAAGGCACTTGAGAATTCTATATTGGCCCCTCTTGCCCTTTATGCCAAGAGGGGTCTTCTTTTCATAATCCAATTGCCCACAGCTATTGCCTGAGCTTTCTGCTCATGCTGAGATTGAAGTCCCATGGTGGCTGATGCTATGGATCTGTCTCTCACCCAATGGTGTGAACTGGGCCCTCCCTGAAGAAGAAACCTGGGTTCCCCAAGGTATGTGATCAGTGTTGAGGCCCCACCAGCAGGCGAGGGGATCCCAAGGCAGGTACTGGGTGTGGAGGCCATGGAGACATACACTAACAAGGAGACAGAACTGAACCTCAGGAGCAGAAACCAAGATGGTGGCATAGGTGAACACCTAAACTGCTGCTTTGCACAATAATTTCAAAACTACAACTAAAGGACAGAATGGACATCATCCAGAATCACAGGAAAGTTGGCTGAGTGGAAATTCTACAACTAGAAGTAAAGAGAGGGGCTCGAGGAGACTCAGAGGAGCTGCAAAACGCTGAGGTACAGAAACACATGCATGGAGGGAGAGGGCACCAGAGTACCTAGCTGGCTTCCTCTAGCAGGAGGGAGACAGAGACTCCCAACTGCACTGAACCCCTTATCCTTCTTCACTGAACCCCAGGTCCAGGTGAGACTCATACAGGGGGGAGTTTGGACTATGAAAAGGGAGATGTGCACAGAAATTTAGGGGAGCCACGAAAGGGCAGAGGTCTGACTTCCACTACGTGCAGAAGACAGACTGCTGATTGTGCTACTGACTTTCCCTAGTGGGTAGGAGACAGAGCCTTCCAACTGCACCACTTCTAACACCACTGAACCCCAGTTTTGGGCCAGATCCTGGGGACATAGACTCATATGGGTCCCAGAGCACAGGGGAGTCAGAAACGCATCAGTCTAGAGGCACTGTGTATGCACACAGAGATGGCTCCAGTGATTACCAAGAGACAAGTGAGTCCCAGGGGCCAAGTAGGGAGGGGCTGACTAGAAGGCAAGGCAGTCCTCTAAGCCCTGAGACTCCATCCCACCCAAGTTCAACAGAGAGGCTTTTGCAGTTTTGCAAGTCTTGTATCATAAGGCTGAATCCAAAACAGAAGTTCTCCCAGCATAGTGAAAATGCAGAGACAAAAGTACAGATCACAAAGGAAAGAAATGGAGGAAAAGAAACGACTGGATATAGATTCAAAACCATGGTTATAATGTTTTTCAAGAACTTCCTGGAAAAGATGGATAAATTTAGTGAGACCCAAGAGGAGATCAAAAAAGACCAACTAGAAATTAAACATATACTGACTGAAATAAAAACCATTATACAAAGACCTAACAGCAGACTAGAGGAAGGCAAGAATCAAGTCAAAAATTTGAAATGTAAAGAAGCAGAAAACACTCAACTGAAAAAGCAAGAAGAAAAAAAGAATCCAAAAATATGAAGATAGTGTAAGGAGCCTCTGGGATAACTTCAAGCATACCAATATCAGAATTATGGGGGTGCCAGAAGAAGAGAGAGAGCAAGAGACTGAAAACCTATTTGAAGAAATAATGACTGAAAACTTCCCCCACCTGATGAAAGAAATGGACTTCAAGTCCAGGAAGCATACAGAACCCCAAACAAAAGGAATCCAAAGAGGACCACCACACCAAGACACATCATAATTAAAGTACCAAAAGCAAAAAACAAAGAGAGAATATTAAAAGCAGGAAGAGAAAAAAAATAATTACCTACAAGGGAGCGCACATTCGATTATCAGCTAATTTCTCAACAGAAAATATGCAGGCCAGATGGGAATGGCAAGAAATATTCAAAGTAATGAATAGCAAGAACTTACAGCCAGGAATACTCTATCCAGCAAAGCTATCAGTCAGAATTGAAGAGCAGATAAAGAGCTTCACAGATAGGAAAAAGCTAAAGGAGTTCATCACACCAAACCAGTATTATATGAAATGCTGAAAGGTATTCTTTAAGAAGAGGAAGAAGAAAAATGCAAAGATAAAAATTATGAACAACAAATATATATCTATCAACAAGTAAATCTAAAAATTAAGTGAATTAAAAATCTGATGAACAGAATAAACTGGTGAATACAATAGAATCAGGAGCACAGAAAGGGAGTAGACTGACAATTCTTGGGGGGAAAGGGGTGTGGGGGGTGTGGGAAGAGATTGGACAAAAATCATAAACCTATGGATGAGGACAGTGGGGGTGGGAATGGGGTGGAGGGGAGCTATGAAGGAAAAAAGAGAAAGAGTTGTAATAATCTGAACAATAAAGATTAAATAAATAAATAAGGTCCAGGTTGCATTCTCAAAAAAAAACAAAAAACATATATATATATATATATATATATATATATATACACACATACATATATAAATAAAATCAGTAAAAAAGGGGGAAAAAAGAATAAATGCAAATACTTTAAAAGCACATAAGAAAACCACTTCAGCTTCTTTTCAGAAAGTTAGGGAAAGGTTTTGAATGTAGATGCTATTTTCTATATGATATTATGCTATGTATAACAGATAGATTAGCAGATGCAACTAAACAACTCCTGGTTTCAAGGTGCTAAAGCTTTTGGACAGATAATAAAGTGTAAGTAAATGACATATTGAATAAAAAAATGACATAAAAACTAACCTATTCAAATTATTATCATTTTAAAAGTGTGGAAATTTTCTCCAACTAAAGAAATCAAGAACATCTTTAGGGACACTATGATACATCACCTGATATTCAAAGGACAGGGGAATACATTTCAAAAAGCAGAGATTTAATTAAGCCAAATCTTTCAGAGCTAGGGAGTGGCTAACCATGTCACTTACCAAATCCTGCCTTAGGGATCGGGACTATCATGGTTTACATATATTGGGACTTCGAGGGTGTGTCTTTCATGAAGTTTATATTTATATTCAGAAAAAATTATATAATCAATGCTCTCTCTGTTCCTTCTTATCTCTGCTCCTCTGTGCATGTTGATCCAATTCTTTTCTGTGACAGGCATCCCTAGGCGAACATCGTTACACCTTAATGCAGGTCTATATCATCATTCTCTTTCTTTGTCTCTCTCTGTTATATCTGACATGATATTCATATTCAGATATAATGAAGGACTCCACCATTTCTTTGTATATTACTCATACCAATCATTATGAAGTGAAAAATGGGTTTTAATGGTTGGCCAGGACTGAGACCATACAATTATGGTCATATTAAGGGCAGAAATAAAATAGTGGGGACTAGTATAGCTGTAAGATATATTAATCATGCTCTGTTAACCTTGATTGTTATGTTCAGAGTAGGGAAAGCAAATTCTGACCTGGCTGTTTTATGCCCTGGGACATGAAGATAACCTCAGAGATTAACAACCTTGTTGATGAAACAATGGAGTCCCTGAGGCACCTGCCCTTTGCAATCCCCCAGCCTACATTGCCTCTAACCTTATAACTATTATACCTTGCTTACTTCCCCATGGAATCTTTGTCCTTCTACCCAATATGAGTTTGCAGGTTTCTGGGAGGTGGGGGCCGGGGGAGGGGGTAAGGGGCAGAGCATACATGATTCAACCTTATCTCTGCTTAATTGGCTCAAGTAGTGACAGGCAACCTGGATCCATAGGTTATCCAGTTTCATTCAGAGAGCAGACACCGCACTGTGACTTACTGTGAGAAATGGATTGCCTGTCTGAATTCATATGATGGATTCAGAGACATAAGTATGGTGAAAAAGAAACTTTTAATACACTCTCGAGAGTGGGCATCCATCCCTTTGTACAAGCACACATGGAGTAATGAGCATAGCCTGTTTATTTAGTCCGTCCTTCGGTTCCTTACTGGTTGAGTACTATGGGGTCACCTGTTTCCTCAAATGTTACCTAGGTCTTGCTATCTCCCATTGGGCTATTTAAAAATTGGGCTGAGGCCTTTTCTAGTTGCCTCCACCTCCCCTGTGTAGATGAAGTAGATACCTCGAGGGTTTCCACCATGATGTTGCCCCATGTGCAGTTCTTTGTTCCTCTTCTCTCCTCCATATATGTTTGCCTAGAGGAAATTTAGTAATTTCCATGCTGGAGATGGATCACAGAGGTCCATTTCTTACACTTATGCTACCTTTAGAACAGGAAAAAGTTGGGAGAGAGATAGTTCTCTAGTAGGAGGCAGATCCTAGGTAGACAAGAAGACATATACTACAGTTGTTGCCCTGAGTTAAGAAGAAAAAAAATGGTAAAAGCCTTAAAATTTTCTTCCCCTTGTTACATGTGAAAATACATACTATCTTGTCAATGCTTGATAAATACATATTTTTTTTAACTTTCGTTTTAAATGTTTGTTGTTGAAAGTATTACATATATCTCTATTTTTTTCCCCATTGACCTCCTCCAGCCCATCCCCACCCTCACCCCAGGCCTTCACCACTCTTTTGTCTGTGTCCATGGGTTATATGCATATATGCATACAAGATCGTTGGTTGATTACCTCCCACCCACCTACCCTCTCCTGCCTTCCCTCTGAGATTCCCCACTCTGCTCCTTGCATAAGTGGAATCTAATTAACAAAATAAACGGATGAACAGAGTGGGTCCAGAGACATAGAAGCAATACATACTGCTTTAAAAAAAACAAACACATAGTAATGATTCCTCAAATGTCAAACATTCAATAACATTTCATTACATAGCCCCACCAAAACAAAATATTTAGGAATTACATTTCAAAACATGTTTTCCTCACCCCATCAGCAAACATAAACATACACTTATAAATAAAATAACTCTAAATAAAATGTGAGATGAAGATGTTGAAAAATGCTAAAAAATGTAAGATAATTATGGGAGTTTTTACATGTGAGCTATTAAAATACTTAAGAAATAGATTTAAGATTTGTAAAAGAGTTTTCACAAATTAAAAGTACATTTAAAAATTTTTCTTAACTATAATAATAATATTTACTAAGGAAATTAGAATCAACCCATAGTAGTTATCTAGTTTATCACAGGGTTCTTTTCAGCAGCCACAGCTATCCAGGATGTAGAAAGAAAATAAAGCCCTTCAAGATATTTAATTAGACATTCCTAGAACTTACGCTCTTGGGCAAGAGGAAGGCTTTACTCATAGTTTCATGTCTTTATATGAACATTACTTACAAGTTTAAGTTAGCTATATGGATTATTGGAATGATAGATTAGAACCAATAGATGAGAAAGTAAACTCTCAAGTGTCAGGCATATTGATAACTATAAGGAAAGACAAAAGACAGCCGGCAATGGGAGGAGAGACTTAAATGAGAATAGAAAAGTACAAATAGTCTGAGGGTAAAAGGATGGCACCCAAACATGGGTTAAAGCATGCCCTCTAAATGACAACATTTTGTTTGTATAGAAGATACATAATGAGGCTTTTTTATTCAACTGTTCATTATCTGAGCATCCTTCTTTGCTGTTTTCCCTCTAGAGAGGTTAAAATTAAGAGTTTCTCATCAGATAGTTCACCCATCAGTAACTGAGAGGAATAAAAACATCTCTCCATACCAAAGACTTTAACATGAATGTTTATAGCACCTTTATTCACAATATCCCCAAATTAGAAACAACCTCATTGTCAGTCCATGAGTGAATATGTAAACAAAATATGACCTATGATAAAGAGAAACCGATTCATCAATAAAAAGAAACAAATTGAAACATAGATGAATCTTAAAATCATTGTGTTGAACTAAAGGAAGTAGATGCAAATAAATATAGTGTGATTTCATTGCTATAAAAATTCACAACACAGAATCTAATCCACAGTGTTAAATAGTCTGAAGCCAAAGGGAAAGGAAGTTGAACTGCAAAAAGTCAAATTTTATATTTTAGATTTTACATTCATGTCTTTAATCCATTTTAGTTTAATCATTCTGTAAGGCATTTGTTGAATATTGATGTTAATATTTCCCCCATTGAAATATTCAGTTATTCTAGAAACATTGTTTTAAGAAACTCTTTCCCTATTCATTTATATTGGGTTGGTTCTTTGTTCAAAATTTACCATAAGTGAATCTATTTTGGGTAGTCTATATTCTTTTCTATTGAGCTTTATGCTAAGATCACATTGTCTTGCCTAATTTAGTTTTATAAGAAGTCTTTTTTAAACAATAAGTCCTAAAATCAAATTGTATAAATCTCCATCTTGTATTTTTCCTTTTCAAAATCAAATGATCCATATCTGTTAATTGATCTGGATCATTTGAATTTATATATATATATTGGAATCTGCTTATTAATTTCTCTAAAAAAAAAACACCTTGTGATTAAGTTGAATCTTCAGATCAATTTGAGGAAAAACATTTCAACAGGACTCTGGCACATCTCTCCATTTACATAGGTCTTATTAATTTTTATTTATTTATTTAGCATTATATTTTTAAATTCTCACCTGAGTGCCACGACCTTAACAGCAAGGTTCAGAATCTAAAGGAGGGGCTGACGCACAAATGAAAATGCATTACAAGAAATATGAATTAGAAGGCATTGGGGGGCCAGGTGGAGCCTCTTTCTTATAGAGACACACTGAGACTTGGCCTAGTCTACTTTTTATTTAGTTTCAACTTGCCCTCAGTAAAGCATGGCAAACAGGTAGCAGACAGACAGTCTCAAAGGTCAGTAAAGTTCAGTAAGGACAAGTAAACATTTACTTGGCGGCTATCAGGTCAGGAGATTGCTTCGAGCCACCATCACAACATGAACAATCAGGGCCTAGTGTCAGCCCTGCTAACGCTCAAGGTCCATGGGCCTCCCACATTCCTTGGTGCACGCTCATGACAGCACTGGCAAACAGTATCTTCCCACACCTGAGAAATGAATGTGAAAAAGAAATGGATATGAGAAAGGAACATCAATCAGCTGCTTTCCATATGTGCCTTGACCAATGTTGAAGCCACAACCTGGTCTGTCCCCTGACTGGTAATCAAACCTGCAACCCTTTATTACAGGGGAAGACACTTTAACCAACTGAGTCACGCTGGCCAGGGCCTATTAAATTTCTTTCAGCAGCCTTTTGTAGATTTTATTGTATAATGCAGGTTTTATTGCACATATTATGTTAAATTTATTCCTATTTGATGTTTTGGATGCTATTAAAAAAAGTTACATTATTTCTTTTGTTTTCCAGTTGTTATTTTATAGAAATACTATTGATACATGCACCTTATATCCTGAACTTACTAAATTCATTTATTAGTTTTAGATGCCTTTTGTAAATGCCTTATAATTTTCTACATGTATAATCATGTCACCTACAAATAAAACAGTTTTGTGTGTTTTTTATTTGGCGGGCCCTTATTTCTTTTTCTTGCCTTATTAATCTCGTTAAGACCTTTGGTCAAGACCTCATAAAATGTTAAATAGAAGCTGTGAGAGAGACTATCTGTCTTATCTCTGATATTAGGAATAAAGCATTCATTTTTTTTAATCATTAAGTATAATAGTACTAGGGTTTTCTAGATGCCTTTTATCTACATGAGTTCTTTTGAAGTTATAATTTTCTAAAGTGTTGTTATAATAAATGAATGCTAAATTTTATCAAACGTTTTTCTGTAACTATTGAAATGATCACATAATTTTTCTTCATTTCATTAACTTGGTAAATTACATTGATGTTAAATATTAAACCAACCTTGTAATTCTGACATAAATCACACTTGCTCATGTTATATTAGAGTTTTGATATATTGGTTCATTCAATTTTATAATATTTTGTTAAGGATTAATATGCTTTTAAAAATATGCAACACCATTATATTAAGAATCATATGAGACAACTTTTTACATTTTTTAATTGTGATATAGGTGTGGTATCAGGTGTTTTTTGATGAGACTAAGGCAACATTGAATTAAGGGTTTATTTGAGTACAGGGGCAAATACTTTTGTAGTTCATTTAAATTTATAGTTACTTTACTATGAACTTTCCTGATGTAGGAATATTCCTCTGTCCACTGTACCAGTGCATCCAACTTTGTAACCTGAAGGTATAGGGCCAAAAGT